>JAINUG010000089.1:3052500-3309397 GCA_029706075.1 Aldrovandia affinis | reverse complement strand
AAAGAATCAACGTACTGACAAAGGGTGAACATAAACACTGAACTAATATACAGGCAGGGAAGGAAAACACAATGGGAATCAGGTGTGACTGGGAGGAGAGAGAGGTAGGAACACAGGTGCAAACATTGGGAATCGTAATCTAATAACGAGGGGAAACGCAAGACACGGACTGGGAAACATACAAACAAATAGACAATAAACGACCTGGGAGATCAGGCAGACACGTGCATAGTTAAAGGGGAGGAACGCAAAGAGAGAAGCTGCGTGCGAATGAAAGGGAAAGTGAAAAGCTAACAGGGATACGATAATAAGAGAGAATGACAGCGATAGTCAGAAGCGTGAGATAATTAGTGATTAGTAATGTTAGTAACTTAATCTAAATCCCTAACGTTAGTAGATTAGTAGGTTAGTACTATATACATCTAACTAATATATACAAAGTGAAATCTAGAAAGTAAGAAGGAAGAAAACGAGATAATAAGCAAAGACGGAGAAAACCCAAAATGTATAACTTCCCGAAGTGCATGACAAGACAAGGAGTGGATCTCGAAATAAACGGAACAAAGACAGACAGGGACCAGAACGTGACAGAACGAAGAAAATAAAATACTGAATAAAGAATAATGAATACAGAATGAAGAATAATAAACAATGACTGATAACAAATAACCAAAGTACAAAAAACAGCAGAACAGACACTCAGAACATAACAACACAGGGCCGAAGCAATGTTCCTTCAAGTTCTAGCTTCACATGTTCATCCAGGTAGGCCAAGGCTGGCTAGGTGTTAAATCAGATTTGTGTGCTGGTTTATGTTGGACCTGAAAACTAGATTCCTTACTATTGTTATGAACCTGAAAAGTTAGGAATCAGCCATTCCTTATGCTTTTATTTTCTATCCTTACTTGGAATGCCTGGTCCACCTGCTGAGCTGTAAAGTCATTGCACTAGAGGACTGCACTACTGAGGCCTAATTTATATTAAAAAGATAGCAGCTACCTAACAGACATGGATATAACGCCAGTATACTCTGAGCACTCACATTATTCTTGAGTGATAGACAGCAACTCCAGCGCATTCTGATATGTATGTCTGCGCAGCTGGGGTCCAAAAATGTGTCACACCTTCCACTCAGACTTGCAGCTATGCACATGTTGCACAGTGTAAAGGAGCACTTGCGCAGCCACCGCAAGCAGATTTCAGGCTCCTGATTGGCCAGGGCACTCATTCTTGTGCGATGAGATGGGGGGTTTTCTGCCGATTGAAGCCCTCCCTCCCTGGGAGATGCCATACCCGATCATGTCACATCTGGCCGAGCTGCTGGCAACAGTCAACAGTGGCTTCAGTCCCAGCCTATGGGGTGCACACTGTACTGAGAATGGGTGCTTTATCTGGATGCGCCACCCAATAGCCCATCAATAAGCAAATTATAATGATTCCATCTAATTTATCTAAAATTCCATCTAATGCATATATGATATACATGTGTAGTATGTGTATTACAATTCTTATTAACCAATCAAATGTATTTTGTAACTAATATAAATGACCCTGTTGCTGTTCCTAAATAATGATTCCTAAATGCTGGAAGAAATGCAGAAAATCTACTGTTGAACCTGTAGACTGCTGAGGAGCATTGGGCAATTAGGGGTCTTCACATGTATGGATTCTCTCCTTCATTTCATTGGACACATAGCTCAATCATTCTACCCTATCGGAATGCAGGATCATCATGCATTTGACCTGTGGGAGCCCTCACCTTGTAGATCTGCCAATTTCTACTAATCTTCTACTCTAATCGTCTAATCTGTCTTTTTTAGAGATGTCTATTTTCAGCCAATGTGGCAAAGTCTATGCAGACCTTAGGGAAGATGGAAAACGCGTCCGTTGTTGTAATGAGCAATGAACAGTTTTGTCTCCCATGTTCCAACCTTCTGATGTCAACAGTCACAGAGTTCAATCGTTATCATTCAGAGCACGGTTAAATATAGCCCCTCTAAGGAGTATAAGACTGGCAACCTAAAGAGTAGCATTCTGCTACCTGCACTTATTTTACCCTTTTGGTATTTAACACTGAATTTATTGGCAGGGACTATGCCTGACATTACTATTTTTTCAGTTCATATATTTTTATGAAGAAAAAAATAACTTTTACCAACCTTTTCAGGGTTCCTTCATTTTCCAGCTGGCCTCAGGTTAGTATTATTCCTCATTCAATGCTCTATTTTTAAAATTGATATTTTTCTTACTGTTGGTCTGTCTGCTTGCTGCTGTAACTTTCCATTTCATTGCCGGGGCTTAGCATCTCACCTGTATGTCTGTGTTGGTTGGGGGGAGGGGGGCGTTACCACAAAGGGCATGTACATTTTCTCAGAGTGGGTCTGTAAATGCCATCTCTCCTATTAGGTCCAGATTTCCAAAAACCGTTTTGTATTTACCCACTTGACTCACTCTGAACTTTGGCATCCCTGTCTATGTCTCTATGGACTCCATGCCTATCACAGTTCACTTCTTCCGTCAGCATCTGCCTCCAACACTCCAGGCTTGCTGTCATCAGTTCCGCTCATCTGATCTGATCTCTCATAACTGGTTCCGACGGGTTCAGTATTGGTGGGTCCAATTCTGGTTGGCTGTCTCTTTTCATCCTCAGCTCTCGACTTATTTATTAAAATCTGGTTGTTATTCACTTTTATTACTACTCCACACTAAGATGACTCATACACAAACATACACAAACTTACACCCCTCAGGTCCAGAGTATAGCACTCTAACCACTACTAGACACAAACTTACACCCCTCAGGTCCAGAGTATAGCACTCTAACCATGATCGCAAGTGTTTGGATATTAAAAAGAACAAAAAGGAGGTGTTGGCTGAGAGTCTAGGGCTGTATTCTGTGGAAAGTCTATGGAAGGAGTTTCTCAGATGTCCATCGATGGTACAGGGACCGTTACCTTGACAACATTGGCTTCTGTAATTGATAATACCTCATTTTACGATCGACAGCCATTTTAAGAGGCACTTCTTCATATTTGTGAACTGTCTATTGATTCTAATGTTCTTTCTAAAGATGTCTTTGTCCTCTTGAGAATGCCATTTTTATAATATATTTCTGGACATATTTTTGCTGCCATCCCTGTGGCTTGATCTATGCACACAGCACAAGATGGATTTTTACCTTTTAAAGGGTGTATTGTTCTCTTGTACCCTCTTTTAGAAGAATTGATCGGTCCATTCGCTGAATGACATTATATAATTGCATTATATAATTGTCCTGTAAACAACTTGATAAACAACTGAGAGAGAAAGAGGTGGCTAATTTGCATATTCTTTTGAAGGCAAAGTGGGGAGTAAGGGCTCATTTCAGACAATGGCCTTCAAAACCGGCAGAGCAAACCTCCCCCCCAAACAAAAATCACAATTCTGTGTTAGGGGTCCCTATCAGTTATTCTTTCCCTCTCACTGGTCAGATCTCCAGGGAACACTCTTTTTTTATTTTTGAAGATTTTAAATTAAGATGTCTTTGTTGAAAGATTAAAGGCATTTATGAAAAAGCGACTGTTTGCTGATTTTATCTTAACAGGATGCACATGTGCCCTCAGAAAGTGAAGTGCCATGAACATCGCAGGACTCATTCTCAATGGGAAGGAAAGTGCATAAAGGCGATGCTGTTTTGACATCATTCCAAAAGCCTGGAGAGAACATCATGCATTAAACAAACAATGAGCGAAACCACATTTAAAAATGAAAATAAAGATCTTGATGTAAAATTTGTTGAAATCTTGTAGGGACAGGAATGGCTATTTACTGTCTTAGCTGCTTTAACCATCCTAGGCAGCTATTCAGTAGTAATAAATTCTCATACAGCATAAATGCGTTTAAAGCAAAAGGCTTTATTACGGCATGCAGGATGTTGCATTGTAGGAAGGTCACTTTTAGGAAAGTTTAAATGTATTTCATTCTTGAGCTTGGAGTCCAGAGGCGGGATCGCTCCTGGCATTTAGGACAAGCTTGGTGACCCCCAAAAGGGTGCCACCCATGATCTGTAGGACCTGCCTGGCCATTAAGATGAGGATATGATCATTTTTACCATCTGGCCATCTGGACAAGGTGGTGACGCATTGAGTCAATTAACGAGTAAATGCTGAATGAGCATGTCTGATATCTTGCGCGTCCAATCGAATGTATGCTTTGTAAGCATCTGCCACTCTGGGAAGCATTGGTGGCGGCACCGATTCTGAAAGAATGTGTTGAGTGGTGGCTGGCATGAAAATTGGATACGGATAAATTGCTGCCAGGTGTTTTTGGAACCAGTGTCTGTTTATGATTTTTCCGGACTCGTCGATGAAGAGTGTGCTGTAGGGAAATTGCTATGGAGGGGGGTGTTCTATGGGGCAAGTTAGATGGGAGGGCAGCGTCACAATAAGTGTGAACATGTAGGACCCTAGAACCACTAAGCCCACATAAGGACGCGTTGAAATTATTGCCAGTAATGGGCAACCTAGGGGTCCATGTGAAAAGTGGGGCAGGTGGCACAGAAAGGGCATCGGATGAGAAGGGGAAGTGGGAGAATGGCGCTGGGCCAGCCTGGACGCCGGTCAAAAGGGGGCATGCTACAGCTGTGGGAGCTGGATAAAAGCAGGCCAGGACCAAAAAGGCCATAGAGGGTAGGGCAACCGCACTGGAACGTCAATACCTATGAAAACAGGGGGAACAAAAAATCTGAGGTAACAGTACAGGGCAGGACGTTAGGAACAGAAGTCGCAGGCGCATGTACAGGAACAGGCACAGTAGAGGCCAGACTCAAGGTCCAGCGTGGGTCATCCGGCAGCAGAGCCGACTCAGTCGTGATGTCATTGACACACGGCAGGTGGGAGATACAAGCGGCAGGCAGCTCACCGTGGAGAGATTGCTGGTAAATGGCGAGTAAATCTGCCTTCCTTGCCATCTTAAGGAAGGGGATGCTGCAGTCCAAGAGGTTCTTCCGGAGCCATTCCATGGTCACAGACAGTCGTGGAAGGAGGAGTGGGCAAGGAGACACAGGGGTGGACAGGTGCAGCAGGTGATGCAATCACAGGAGGGGAGACAAGGAGGGTACTGCTATGCAGCTGGCAGACAGAAGAGTGGGACACCGTTGAGGAGGGGCTGGAGCAACGAAAGGCGGGAGGCAGCTGGTGAGTCACTGGACAGGACCAATGAGTGCGGTGTCTGGGGGAAATGGAGGACAGACAACAAAATGCATAATATTATTAATTCATGCTGTTCAATGATACCCTGGTTCTGTAGCCAGGTACCCCACCCCACAAAAGTAACTGTGACCTTATAATTATAATGCCCAGCTCACCACACTGCCACCCTCTGTGTACCTTATTCTGGCAGATGTACATTTGTCTGATGTGTACACTTATATTACTAATATTATGCCATGTATGTACCAATATCTGCCATTCATGTACCACTCTTTGGACAGGCATTAAGTTGTTGAAAGTTGTTGAAAAATACCCAACATTTTGCAAGTGAGAAAAACAGAAGGACACATAGTCAGGTCCATAAATATTTGGTCATCGTTATTTTAGCTGTCTACCACTGTATATTGGAGTTGATTAAATTAAATATGAATATGAGACGGGTGAACGGTGTAGGAATTACAGCACTTTTTATATGTGTTCCCCCCCTTTTTAAGGGATGAAAAGCAATTGGACAATTGGCTGCTCAGCTGTTCCATAGCCAGGTGTGTATTATTCCCTCATTATTTCATTTACAAGTAAGCAGATAAATGGTCTAGAATTGATTAGAGTTGATTTGCATTTGCATTTGTGGCATTTGCATTTGGAATCTGTTGCTGTTAACTCTCAATATGAAGTCCAAAGAGTTGTCACTGCCAGTGAAGCAAGCCATCATTAGGCTGAAAAATCAAAACAAACCCATCAGAGAGATAGCAAAAACAAGGTGTGGCCAAATTAACTATTTGGTACATTCTTAAAAAGAAAGAATGCACTGGTGAGCTCAGGAACACCAAAAGGCCCGGAAGACCACGGAAAACAACTGTAGTGGATGACAGAAGTATTCCTTCCCTGGTGAAGAAAACCCTCTTCACAACAGTTGTTTTCAGAGTTTGCCAAAAAACATCTAAAAAAGCATGTACAGTTCTGGAACAACATTCTATGGACAGATGAGACAAAGATCAACTTCTACCAAAATGATGGGAAGAGAAGAGTATGGAGAAGGGAAGGAACTGCTCATGATCCGAAGCATACTACCTCATCTGTGAAGCATGGTGGAGGTAGTGTTATGGCGTGGGCATGTATGGTTGCCAATGGAACTGGTTCTCTTTTATTTATTGATGATGTGACTGCTGACAAAAACAGCAGGATGAATTCTGATGTGTTAGGGCTATATTATCTGCTCAGATTCTGCCAAATGCTTCAAAACTCATTTGACGGCGCTTCACAGTGCAGATGGACAATGACCCGAAGCATACTGTGAAAGCAACCCAATAATTGTTTAAGGCAAAGAAGTGGAGTGTTCTGCAATGGCCAAGTCAATCACCTGACCTGAATTCAATTGAGCATGCATTTCACTTGCTGAAGGCAAAACTGGAGGCAAAACGCTCCAAGAACAAGCAGGAACTGAAGACAGTGGCAGTAACAGAGCATCACCAGGGAAGAAACCCAGCGTCTGGTGATATCTATGGGTTCCAGACTTCAGGACTTCAAGGATTTGCAACCAAGTATTAAAAATGACAATTTAATTTATGATTATGTTAGTTTGTCCAATTAATTTTGAACCCCTAAAAATGATGTATAAAAATGGTTGTAATTCCTACACAGTTCATACAATATTTTTGACAAAATCCTTAAATTAAAGCTGAAAGTCTACACTTAAAGCACATCTTGATTGTTTAATTTCAAATCCATTTTGCTGGCGTACAGAGCCAAAATGATGAAAATTGTGTCACTGTCCAAATACTTATGGAACTGACTTTAGGTATAGTACTAATGAAGTTACTGGCCAGTATCAGGACATTTGGAAGCTGTTCTTTCACATGAGGAGGTATTCTTTCTCAATTTAGATTGTTAGATGGCACGCAGTAATGACACAACAGTTACTCAGAATGCACAAATATCTCTTGGAGTGAGTCATTAATATTTTAAAAGGCAATTAAATCAATATGAAATAAATCCTAAAGGCTTGTGAGAATATGCCTGTCTTCAACAGTGTTGTTTGTAACTACAGGCCATCCATCAGAAGCAGAGATTCCCATTAGAGGTCTGCAAAACTTTATAAACTTTTGGGTCATTTCAGAATTTCAGCCTGTGACGTTACAAGCCACAAAGCTAATGGTAGGTAGAGCTTGGAGCAAAACCAAAGTGTCCTCTGACAGGGAAAAACACCCACTGCAGCATTGCCACTGGATCTACAAAGCTGACGTAGCCTGTGAGCTCTATACCTGTAAAGCATAAAGAGATGGTGCGCTGATGACAGCAATGAGCCAGCCGTATTACTGGACTGAAATGGGTAAAGGGAGGGAGGAAGGCTGCCGTGAGTGAAAGCCAGTGCTTGATTTTGCAATCTGTCTGTACTAATCGTTAGCTTGTGCTTCAGCCCAAGAGAACGCTCTCCAGGACTTCAGCCCACGCACGCGGCTTCAGAGTGACTGCGCTCTTCACACACTACTTCAGCTCTGACTGCATCTTCGAGCTCCCGTGTTCCGCACAGGGACGAGATTCAGGCACACAGTTTTGTGCAGCTTTCCCAAATCCATTTAATGAGAATGAAGTGACAGAACAGCTGGCCGAAACACCTGGATGTCTGGTAACCCCCACCTCCAACTACTTGCCCTTCCCCTCATGGAGGAGTTCTCCTATTATGGCAGTAATCTCAGACCAGATGGAACGACTATCTCCCCGCTTCTCCTGCCAAATGTTCGCCAGAGCCCTTGTCATGGCAACACTTTGGCTCATGTCGCTTCTTGGGGCAGTTGTTACGGGCGGTTTTCAGAAGCAAATGATCCATATTCCTGATGTCACCTCCATTAGCCTCTCTGTCATTGTGTTTATGCTTAGTACCATCTGCTAAAGGGGCATATTTTCATCACATCCACCGTTTTGCTGTTTCATCAGATTAGCAAGCCCTTCACAAACTCAACAGTATGCAAACAGAGGAGTGCCGCATATTTGAGAGTGAGTGGGTCACAGGTGGACAAAGAGGACAGCTATCATATGTTGAGGTACCAAGAAGAGTTGCAACAGAGCAATACAGACAAGAAGGAGAAGAAAGGAAAGACAGCTCTTTGCTGAGTGACCTTGTTATGCAGGACATCAGCGAACAAGCAGTGAAGGCCCAGAGTTTTTGTTGTGTCTTTCTGTTGGGGGATGGATCATTATGTGAAGGGTGTATGTGTGTGTGTGTGTGTGTGTATGTGTGTAAGTGTGCATCTTGGGCTGCCATCGATCTGGAAGATAACATTCCGTCCTCCGGCCCAAGGGATCGGTCCGCTTTTAGAACCCTGAATGTTCTTTTCTCTTTTCTTTCTTTTCTGTCAGCATTGCTCGATGGCTCAATCAATGTCTCCTCCACTAATAGACTCACCCAACCTGCTGGGACTGTGGGAGAAGAGCTGGGGGAGGCGTTGAAGGATGAGCCTTCACCTATCTTTTAAAGTGCAGATCATTAGCTACGATGTGCCAAATGTTTAAATTTGTCAAACCATTTTAATTTGGATGGAGGTTAATTGAATAATTGTAGGTTTGTCAAATGTGCAGGATCTTTTTCACTGTTCAATTTGCAAATGTTTCAAGTTGATCTACTGCAACCATTTAATTTGACTGTTTGTAATTGAGTGTGATTGTTTTCAGGGAAAAAACAGGTTTCGTACAGAATCTTCAACAAAAAGGATTTTTATTCAAGCAATTGCAGGGAGTTCCGGCATAGGCACAGAAGCAGTCCAAGCATAGACATGCTGGAGTGTCTATGGGGGGCTTGGCCTGAGGCATCCAGATAGCCTTGGGCTGCAGGTTCAAAACACGTCTTGCACAACCTAATTCTAGGCGTGCTGCCAGTATTGGTATCACATCCCTGTTATTCGTCTGCTATCTAGAAGGTCACAGTTACTCTTTGTTTTGTACCTTCTCCATTCAGGTGCTTCAGCTCAACCCCTCCCAACAGCATTTTCCACAGAGAACAAAGACAGTAAACCTTATTTATATGTTCCTAATAAACAATATGTAGCAATAGATTATATTTTATTCGGCAACTGATCATATTTTATATTACACAGTAACTCTTATGTGTGTGGCGTTTAGAATAGGTGTACCTGCTACATGTAACCATATTGCTCCAAATTCATGTACTACACTCCATCTGTATCTGGTGTCTGTGTTGATGGTGCATGCTTTTCTTTCTCCTAATTTACAGGCCCCTGTGAGAGCTATCAGTGCTGCGACCTGGGCAGAAGTGCCTGGGACTAAAGGGGCAGAAAGCAACGTTTCCGTATCTGAACACAACGCAAATCCTGTGCGGCAAACACCATCCTCCTCTGAGGATGAGCCGTCAATGTAGAGGATAATGTCAGGGTTTTTCAGGGGTATATCAGTGAGATCGGGCCTAGGGTTCAAATAAACTGCAACAACATCATCACAATTATGAGGTATCCTCTTCAGTGGGAAGGAGAGTAGCCGAGTTTAGAGTGGGGCAATGCGTGATCACAATTCCTTCTGACATTAACATAGCCTCCCAGTGAGTCATTCTAGATGCAGTCACCACTTGAGTTCTGTTTCTAGTAATTAGGCTCTCGACTGCATGTGGAACCAAAACTGTGAAGGGGTGTCCCTTTACTAGGGCCTCGGAAACTTAAACTGCAAAGGTGGCTGTTGCACATGCTCTGATACACGGGGGCATAGCTGCTGCTACGGGATCCACTTTTCTACTAAAGTAAGCTAAGGGGAGTTGTCTATGTCCATGTTCCTGTGTCAGGACTGATTGAGCAAAACCTTCCTTTTCATAACAGTACAGAGAGAACAGCTTCTCATAGTCAGGCAGACCCAATACTGGGGCTGAACACAAAGCCTTTTTAAGGGATGTGAAACTGGCTATGTCAGTTTCTGATAGCTTCAGTGGCTCTGGTGTCTCTAACTGAGTGAGGTTTTCCAATGGGGTAGAGAGAAGTGAGTAGTCTGGTATCCACTGTCTACAGAAACAAGCCATTCCTAAAAAGTGGCGGACTATGTGGTAGGAAGTGGTGCTTCCTGTATGGCTATCAAATGATTACTAGTGAGACTACAAGCACCCTGAGCGATATTATGACCGAAATATTGGACCTGTTGCTTTACTGCCTGCAATTTCTTTTTAGAGGCCTTGTGGCCTTTTTAAGTAAGTGCCGTTAGAACTGTGATCAGATCCCCTTTTGCTGCTGGCTTTGTGTCAGCTGCCAACAGAATGTGGTCCATGTGAAGTGGAAGACATCTCTGAAATCTTCCCTTAGGGCTGCACAAAATAGCCTTAAGGCCAAAACCTTTGCAGTAAGCATGTGGCAACGCTGTACCTGTGAGGTGTTGTAGACCTACTGTGAACGCAAACAAATACTGACTGTCTAGATTAATTGGAACTGAAAATAAAGTGCTACACAGGTCTATTACTGAGAATAATTTAGCTGTGGGTGGGATGCTAGAGAGTACAGTAACTGGGTTGGACACTACCGGATATGATGGGAGAACAACCACATTTATGACACTTAAATCCTGTACAAATCACCACTCTGGTGGATCTCTGGTTTCTTTGCAGGGAAGATGGGCATGTTACACTGGCTAGAAGCTCAATCTACTACTACCCCTTGCTCTAGTAGGCTGTCAATGACAGGTTTAATGCCTTCTAGTGCCTCTGATCTGAGATTGTATTGTTTCTTTTAAGGCAATGGTTTTGATGGATCAATAGTGATGTGTATAGGCGCTACGCTTGCAATTGGGCCTAACTAATTTAGGTGGGTCGACCAGAGGGGACAGATGAAAGGACCACGCTCTCCTGAGGGTCAGATGAGGTTACCTATGTCTGTTCTTCCATCTCAATTGTGGAGTCACCCAGTAATCCGCTTCAATCAGAGTTCAGGCCTCAGCACAGCACTGTTTCTGCTGTCACTTTGGTTTTAAATGATATTGTCAATGCCTTGGACGGGAAAAAACACTGTGCAGCCATCCTTGTAGATCTCTCCAAAGCATTTGACACTGTAGATCATCCCTTGCTTTTAGACATACTCACTAAGATTGGTTTTAGCTCTGGTTCCTTTTCCTGGTTCCAGAACTATCTCTCTGATCGGCAACAGTCGGTGACCTTGGGATCCATTAGTTCAGAGTTCCTGCCGATTACTAAGGGTGTTCCTCAAGGTTCAATTTTGGGTCCTGTTCTTTTCACAATCTATATTAACAATATTTTCTCATCTATATCAAACTGTCATATCCATCTGTACGCGGATGATACAATATTGTATAGTATTGCTGATTCTGCTGATTTAGCTGTAAAAATGTGCAATTATCTTTTGATACTCTCCAAACTGCATTCACTGATCTTAAACTTGTTCTTAATGCTCAGAAAACGAAGTTTATGTTGTTCTCCAGGGCTAGAACTAATAGTAGCTCAGACTTCCGTATTTTTACTTATCATGGATCTCTCATTGAGAGAGTCTCAGTCTATAAATATCTCGGTATTTGGATAGATGATAAACTCACTTTTAGGACCCACATAGATAAGCTTGTCAATAAACTTAGGCAAAAATTGGTTTTCTGTACAGAAATAAATCTAGTTTTCCTTTGCTTTGTAGAAAAAGAGTTGTTGAAGCTGTTTTCATGTCTGTATTAGAGTATGGTGATGTGATCTATAGGCAAGCCTCTGCTTCCACTCTTAAGTCTCTGGATGCTGTTTACCATTCTGCCATCAGGTTTATTACTGGAGATCCCTATAGGACTCATCATTGTATTCTGTATGCTAATGTTGGATGGTCTTCCTCTCTCAGAGACGGGACAAGCATATGTATATTTTCATCTATAAGGCCCTTCTAGGCAAACTTCCATCTTATATTACCTCAATGCTTGTCCTGTCCTCCGGCCATTATCACACTCGGTCCTGTGACTGGCTTTCATTAGACATCCCAACAGTTCGGACTGAGCTGGGTAAATCTGCGTTTTAATTTTATGCTTCTGATGCCTGGAACTCTCTCCAAATGTCTTTTAAACTGGATTCTTTAGTTCCCCTTAGTCATTTTAAAGTATTACTTCTAAATCATTTTACTTCTGTATGTACTTGTTTTATCTGAATTTTATGTTGTATCTTTTATCTTATATTTATTATAGTATTTGTTCTTTTATTTTTTTTATAGTAATTGTTTCTGGAATGATTTTTGTACTCGACATCACTGTAAATGAGGTTCGCACCTCAGCTGATCTTTGAGGCTAAATAAAGGTTAAATGAAATGAAAAAATAATGTGTTGTGGGAGCCAGCTGGTCAGGAATTAGAAACAATTAGAAACATGCATTCTGGTATACAATTAATTGTAGCATTCATTTTACACAGCATATCCCTTCCTAACAGACTCATTTGACCGTGTGGTGTGAGTAGCAACTGATGCTTTATTGTAAGTGGGCTTATTGAACTGGTTTGATTTCCTTATGATACACTGGTGTCCCTGCTATACCTATTGTAGGTATAGTTACCTGTTAGAGGTAATTTGGTTTTTATGTGCTCTGGGACAATACTGGATACTGGTGCTCCTGTGTCCAATAGCATGGGAACTATTTGACCTCCCACTGCGATATCTACCAAAGGTTCAGCTGCGTCAGGGATATTGTTTTGGGTTTGATTGTCTGCTCCTCCCAGCACCCCTATTTTGAACCTGGGTTCTGTGGACACTCATTTTGCCAGTGCCCTTGTTGACCACAGGTTGCACATGTATTTCTATCTAAACCTGGCCAGATGTCAGGACCTGGGGGAATGTCCCCTGCCACGGCTATGGCTGAAACCCTTTCCTCTGCCGTGATCGCAACCTTTATTTTGGTTTCGGGCCTGATCCCTTTCTACCTGTCATCCATGCTTTACTGCCAGGGTGAGTGGAGCCATCTGTAAGTTAACTAATTTAGTTTGAGTGGCTTCCAATTTTTTTGTTTGCTCCTCAGCATGGATGAAAATGGGTTCCATTTCTCCCCAAATCTTTCTCTGCCAACCTGGGGTTATTTGTTTGGCTAATTGTGTTACTTGCTGCAACATTCGTGCTATACAGGTGTTTAACAAAGCTGCCTCCTGTCCTGGTGGAGGATTTCAACTTCAAAACCAGAGTTTTCCCTGAAGGATTGTTTGAATCTAGTGATGTAAACTTGTGCTGGCTTATCTTTATTTTGGCGACAGTCATATATTTTTGACCAATTTATATATAGCTTGTGCTTCCCTGAGTAATTGTTGGTATGGTCCTGGGTACGAAGGCGGAGCTGTAGGCACATGCAGGGCCTTTTTACCGCCTCATCATTTCAGAGGAGGAATGTGGACCATTGTTTTTGAGGCGTTTTATTTCTTTAGTTTTCTAATGCTTTTCTCAAATGTAGTAATTTATTTATATCAAATGCACCTTGGGATCATCCTGCATGTCCTTATTCAATTTATTAAAAAATATGCACGTTTGTGGATCATAATGTGTGTACATATAAAATGCTGGTGTCCCTTTAGGCGGCGGCGCGTGGTCTGGAATCTTTATTTCCCATTACTTTTTATTGTGTCTGGATATCAGGATGCACTGTTGAGCTTGTAACCTGTTTCTTAATCTTATCCACTGCCCTTTTCGTACAGGCAGAACATCTAGATTTTCTTGACCAGACAATTTTTCAACTACCCAACAATCTTGGTTAATATTTGGACCCGATCTAAAATGTATTTCAGTGACAGTAGAAGTATTATTATACAAGATATACAGTGGTACTACATTCTATCTAAAACAGTGCTTATTTATTTATTATTATTAGTTTTTTAATCTTTTAATTTTTTTAATGTACCTTATTTTACACAGCGTCCTCTGTTTTTCTCAACTTCCCTTACACACACAACAAACAACATTTATGATACAAAAACAGGTGCATACCCAAGCATCCTTTCCACCTCGGCTGTACTGTGCTTTTCTGGAAAGCCTTCCGCTTTTAACTGATTTTTCTGAGGCCAATCAGTTAGCCTGTGCTAGCCATCAGACACTAGTAGCCCATATATCTCTTATAGCAGCCCCAAGCTATTACATGCATTATTTCTTTTTCCTGCTTCCCAAAACCTTTAATTCTATGTCACTCCAATCCCTTCAATCATTCGTTTTACTGGTAAAGCATTCATTGCATTTCAACCATGTAATATGATTTACCCTGTCTCCAATACCATTCTTTATCTTTCAAAGGAATTTCCCTTTGTATACTAATGTCCTCTGTTTCTGATCTCTCCTGGGTCCCGTTAAGTGTGGACCACGAGACACTTAGTACGTCAACTCAGTACTGTCAGGGAACAAACAGTAACCACCATATAGGTATTTTTGAAAAAGGTCCCTTACCTTCTTATTTAGGTGCCATTGGTATTGTTGTGGTCCTGGGGATAAAGGATGACCTGTCGAGAAAACTGAGAGAATCTTCAACAAAAAGGATCTTTATTCAAGCAATTGTAAGGAGTTCCAGCAGAGGCATAGAAGCAGTCTAAGCATACGTAAACATGCTAGAGTGTCAGGCATAGAACTAAAGAAAAGACCAAAGGTGCTATCAACTTATACATAACATAAGTGGGAGGAGGTGGTGTGACTTGAGGAACTCAATTTATTCTCCTCATTACTATTATCACATTTTAGCTGAGGGGATTGGTCTGAGGCACCCAGATAGCCTTGGGCTGCAGGTTCAAAACAAGTCTTGCACAACCTAATTCTAGGCATGCTGCCAGTATTTGTATCGCATTCCTGTTATTCGTCTGCTATCTAGCGGGTCACAGTTAGGCTACTCCTTGTTCTGTACCTTCTCCATGCCTTAGCTCAACCCCTCCCAACAGCATTTTGCACAGAGAACAAAGACAGTGAACCTTATGTTCCTAATAAACAATAAGTAGCAATTGCCAGAACCAGTGATTGCCTCACGAGTTTCACCTGAGCCAATTTAGGCTATTTAAGTGCAGGTGTGTGGCTACTGAAGAAGAATCAATATGAGTCTTGACAAGGTATGAGTATGGACAGTGTATAGAGTGCTTTCATACTGATTTCGGATTATTTTTAAATAAATACATTGTATTTTTGTAGATAAGCTCCTCTGTTTTTTTATGGCCGGTGCATTGGCCAGCATCGTCACAAGGGGCTAATATCAATAACACATCACACCAGACATGAGTACAGTCATGTTACACTGCTTCCAAAACAAACTTCTGTTTGGCTCAAAGTTAGATTTTTATGTTAGCATCAGCTTAATGTAAATTTTTGTGCAGGAAGGTTATGTTAAGGTTAGAGCATTATTAGAGTCAGTGATGTATTAGAGTCAAAGTAGTGTTTGAGGCAAAGTCGTGGGGCGTGGTCTAGTGGTTACAACGTTCAACACTGGCCACGGTGACCGGGGTTCGATTCCCTGTCGTGCCGGAGTCGGCTCTGGCTGGGAGTGCCACCGGGGGCAGCGATTGGCTGTCCGCCCCAGGGAGGGAAGCCGACAGGACGTTCGCTGCACACAGGAGTGGCTCTGTAGTACCAGGTCACGGTCGATGGTCTGACGAGTGCCGTCTCAGAGGAAACGATGCTTCGCCTTCGTCACTACCAGTCACAGAACTACGACAGCAAACTCACATTACTAGGGGGGGATTGACTTGAAAATAGCAGGTGTAATTGGCTACCAAAATGGGAGAAAATCAGAAACAAAATTTAAAAAAGGAAAGCCACAGATGGTTGTTTAAAAAAAAAATATTAGAATAAATGTTTTACCATACACAGTGGGTATAAAAAGTATTCACCCTCTTGGACCTTTTCCACATTTTATTTTGTTACAACATGGAATCAAAATGGATGGGATTTTCATTGGGATTTCTTGCTACTGATCAAACCAAAATACTAAATCATGAAATGAAAACATTTCTCAATTATTTACCAATAAAAGACAGACAATAATACTTAATACAGTCTTCAGTAGTCCGCTGGCGGTGCTTCATGGCCCAGACAAGCCTCTTTTTCTTATTTTGCCATGTTAGCAATGGCTTTCTTACTGCCACTTGACATGTCAAACCTGCAGCTCGAAGTCTTCTCTTCACAGTTGAAACTGAGACTTCCTTACTTCAACCAGTGTTCAGCTGTGCTTGAAGCTGTTGTCCTGTGAGCCGTCTATCACGCAAGCTTTTGACTCTCAGAAACTTGTCTTCTGATTTTGTTGTGGCTTTGGGTCTGCCAGACCTCTTCCTGTCAGAGTTTCCTCCAGTTTCCAAGTGCCTTTTGATGGTGTAGGAAACTACTCACTGCCAAAAAATTTACATTTACATACCTTTTCAGTTTTTGGCAACCTAAACTTTTTTTTTTACCTCTGGCAGTTTACTGCTTACCTTTGTACTATTTCAGGTTATTCACTGGACTTGAACTGCTTAAATTTCAGTAAAAACTGGAAAATAGGGGTGTTCTAAAACTTTTGACCAGTAGGGTAGATACAGACAAATCTTGGAGGAAAACCTGCTGTAGTACGCAGGAGACCTGGGACTTGGGAGAAGATTTATACTGCAGCAGGACAATGCCGAAGCATACAGAAAAAGACACATTGGAGTGGTTTAACAACAAAATAATCAATGTCCTGGAGTGGCCTAGGCAAAGCCCAGAACTCAATCTGTGAAAAGATTAAAAAATTGCTGTTCACCAATCATCCCCATCCAACCTGATGGAGTTTGAGCAATTTTGTAAAGAAGAATGGGTGAAAATTGAAGTGTCCAGATGTGCAAAGCTGGTAGAGACCAAATAGACTTATGGCTGTGCAGTTAAGGTGCTTCTACTAAGGAAGGTGAATAGTAATGGAATAAATTAATGTCTGTGTTTTTATTTGTAATTAATTTGGAAAAACCTGTTGTTTTTTGAGTATTTTATGTTGACCAGTGGCAAGAAATCCCAATTAAATACATTGATTCCAGGAAGTAAGAAAATAAAAAGTGAAAAATGCCAAAGGGGGTGAATACCTCTTATACCCACTGAATGCAACCTTGTATGGCTTTCCTTTTCCATTTTGATCTTCACATACAGACCATTTTGTTCAAATAACACCTTGAAGCCCAGGTTCACAAGAGCCTTTCAACTATCCAACAACATGAGCACCCGGTGACTTCTTTCATTAGATATCATGTACAATTCCGTCTCCATAGTAACAAGTCACTTGCTCAGCATATTAGCTACCAGAATTCATAACTGAGAAAACACATGTGTTCATTTAACCTTATCCTGGCTGAACACTTCCCTCCAGTGAACAGAAAGTAGCCTAAACATAAGATGTTTTGGGTTAAAATGCACTTGGAGCTCATTTTCCCAGTTATGTATCGCAATGGTTTTTGGACTGATTGGATGAAATCACGTCATCTTTAATTGCAAGTCATTTTCATTCAGATTGGGTCTAACACTCGAAGGGTATCATTACAGGAAGGCTCTCCATCTCATCCTCTCTCCATCTCTTCCTTTTTCTTTTCATTTCAGACATCTCAACTTCTCTCTCATTCATGGTTACATTTTTCTTTGATTGCAGCCACTCCACATTTTGAGCAGGGGAATTGGAACTGAACAGTTATCATGTTTATTCATATTTTAGTGCATACTCATCATTTTTTGGACACCATTTTCTGACTCAAGCCATCTTGCCAGACAGAAGTATTTCATCAGCCAGTGTAAGTTGCTTTCATGCCCATGCCGCGGGGCGACTAAAGTGAAAGAAAATTGAAAATATTATAAGGCAAGGGTATCATTTGAAGTGTTATTAAGTTTTGTTGCCTATTGAGCATCTTTTATGCATCTGATTTGATTTTCTTTATTGTGGCTTTTATTTTGAATTGATGTTGCCTTATGTTGTCCACCATTTTGTGATTATTTCTCCTGGTTTTATTCACGTTTGCTGTGTTCCCCTTTAATGTTTTGCTGCTTCATGTGTTCCATATTGTGTGTGTGTATGTTACCTTAAGAATTCCCTTGTGTGTAATTTATGAACTTGATTTACCCCACCTGAATGAATTGTTTGATTGAAACACTTCTGAAAATGCAAGTGCTTCTAGAGACATGATTGGTTTTCCCCAGATGGGAAGAAGCTTAATTGGAGGCCCACTAGGACATTCAGTAGGCTCCTCGAAGGAGGAAGATGGTCGAGGACTGCCATGGAGAGATGGACTCAGTGTGCAACAGCAATTCCTTGCGAGAACTGTTTGTTTGGAATATTGAAAAGCCAATTATACAGCTGGGAAAGAGCAGAACTCTCTTTATTGGTTTAAAATATTGTGAAATATTTTTTTCCTTCTTGGCTTTGTGGTTGTGATTATTAGTAGGAGAACTTGGTTTGGTTATGTATTTTAAATAGTTTGTATTTTAAAATAAGAGAGGTTGGTATGTGTATGTATGTACATACTGTATGTAGGTGTGGGTTGTGTGTTTGGGGGGGGTCGTCCTCATCCTTATCATCTTGCCGGGGGGAGGGGGTGGGGCAAGTATTGATTAGTGATCAGTGATAATTGAACATTCAGACACTCCCTTGTTCTGCAGATCCGTGGAGTATTGATCAGTGATTGGTGGTGATAGTGTTCATTCAGGTAGACTGACACTTTTCTAATCCCAAGTGAAGTGGTGTGGAAATTCTCCCTCAAACAAGTCTCCCCAGCTAGCACATAACATATTGTGGCTTCTTTCCAGTGGTGAGGATGTGGTGAATATTAACACTGTAGCAACATTGTAAATAAGCCCAGATCGCAGTAAAAAATATAATATTTGGCTAGCTGGGTCAGTATTTGATACCAACTTTTAAAAATGAATTACTTATATATAATATATAATATAAATATATAATAATTTCAAACCACGATTTAAACTTTTATAAACTCTGTTTCAGTATCAGCATTAAGACTACGATGTTCCACTTGAGATTTGATCCTACAGCAATCCTGTTGCAAGGAGAGTGAAGTGGTCCTAGAAGATGTGTGTCTTGACCCTGGAATGAGAGTGCTACTGTCAGGGGTTGTGAGCTTCCTCACACTAACACATCTACCTTTTCCCCCTTTTTCTTGCAGGTGACCCACCGCCCTCCAAACAGCACACCGACACACAAGTAAAAGGATGGAATACAATGACTTTATTTTAACTGTTCATTAAAAGCGCACTGCACAAAAAGACTAATTCAGGGTTTTCCTCCTTCCCCTCCCACTGCACGACCTCCCAGGACCCGCCAGGTAGTACAAAAGCACCCCCAGGTAAGCGTGCCCATACACACCGCACACTACACCCGAAGAAACTCGATCACTCTGCACACATGTTCACACTACACACCCACTTTACTAGCCTCCCGGGGTGGCCTACCATCCGGCCCACCTCGTCACTCCAAGGGGGAGAACGAAACCTGTATTGGGCACATTCACACTACACCACACCCATCCACACGGAACAAAAAAAGGAATATGGTGGAGCTCCCAGCCACCCCACAATGCTGGTGGGGGACTGCCACCAAAAAAATTAAATGCCACATTAAAAAAATACACACACAGGGAAGGGTCGCCGCCACTCCAGGCTAGTGCACAAAGCGGTACAGCACAACCTCTGTGTTCTCCCGGCTCGTGGTTCCCTTCACCACTTCGCCACAGCTCTAGTCTCTTTTGCCCCAGTCAGATCTGCAAAACACGGTTTGGATTTGGGGGAAAATCCACCAAGTCAGCTCCAACGCCACCCTCGGTTCCTCGCTTCCCGTTTGCTTTGGCATGTCCCACAGTCTCCACAGCCGCTCCGCCGCAGAAATGAAAGTGACGTTGCCTTTGTGTTCCTTCTCCCTCCCTGCCGTGTATCCGCCATCAACAGGTAGGTATCCCGCCGTCACATAAAGCAAACGAGAAAAACTTCCCCAAAGCAAACTAAACTAACAAACTAAAAGAAATCGCCCCAAACAAGGAAGAAAGGGGCCGCAGGTTCCAGAGTATTACGGCCCATTATGGACAAAACTAGCTATGGCAAAAAAATGGATAGCCTAAATGTTAAAGCAAAAAAAAGGAGTAAAGTTCATCCTACGTGATTTTGTGTTGTAAGTAGCAAAAAGAAAACATAAAGAGGGGGCGACGGAGTCCACTACCGCATGAAACCAGGACGAAAAGCAGACTGGCTCCTGGCTGACAACAAACGTTCTTGTCTCTCGGCCAGTACACTCCAGGGGCTGCAATTTCTCCTTCAATTGGTCCGAGAGGTTCCATCCATCCATCCATTGTCTAAGCCGCTTATTCCTGGTCAGGGTCGCGGGGGGGTGCTGGAGCCTATCCCAGCATGCGTTCCGGGCGAGAGGCAGGAATACACCCTGGACAGGTCGCCAATCCATCGCAGGGCACTACATACACCATTCACTCACACACTCATTCCTACGGGCAATTTAGACTCTCCAATTAGCCTAACGTGCATGTCTTTGGACTGTGGGAAGAAACCGGAGTACCCGGAGGAAACCCACGCGGACACGGGGAGAACAGGTCCGAGAGGTTTGTTTAGTTAATTTATTTGTGGACACGACTAAACAAAACACAAAATCCACACATAGGAGTGCAGTCCTTGAGGCGATTAGGAAAGGCTTGTCCACCTCCCCACCAGGAAAACCAAACCAGGGGAAATCAAATCCAAACGAAAAGAGAGGAAACAAGGCCACAAAAGGTCACCTCTCAATGAGCTCCCTCGACGAAACAGAGATGAAAGAACGTGTGCATATTTTTGTGCCTGATTATACAAATGAATGTAAAATGTATATACCAATTTGTACATTTAGAATTAGCATGCACTTGAGGCGAAATGAATTCATTTTCATCACAAGGAGGAAAATGATACATAATGAAGGCTTTTTTTCCCCTACATTTGATAAGCACAAGCAATACAAGTTTCACATAAAGATCTTTACTAGCACATAAATGTACACACAGAATACATTGGATACAAAGGAAACCATCTTTCTGTTGTCTAAGACAATGAATCCATCCCCATTTTCACTACATGTGGTCCAGTGTGTCTCTGACTGTAAGACACAGTTGAATGCATAGACCTCTGATGCACTAGCTAAAAACTAAAGGAAGAAATGTCAATTTTGTACCCCTTGAACGTTGTCATGTTTTGTTGTTCTTTAATGGCTTGCATGTATAAACTTAAATTTGTGTGCCACAATTTTCTATGCTTCGTGTGACAAATCTGGTTTGTGTTTGGTAAGTGAAGACATATGGGTACCCTTATCATAACAGTTTCACATGCACCAAGCACATCAAACAAGTTCATATTTACTGGTTTGTGTTTTTTGCCAATATAGCTTTTTGAATTGAACTGAATTAAATTCAGAGAGAATGATGGAGTGAGAGAGAGAGAGAGAGAGAGGGAGAGAGAGAGATTTTGAGAGAGAGAGTTGATGGATAATTGTACCAGTCTTCAGGGCTGTGTCTTTTTTCATTTACTTTTGAAAGTACTTTTTCTCTTCGGAATGCCCAATTGCATGCTTAAGCCATGCACGCTGCAACTTCCGCTGTCACACACACTCTCCTCTGAAACACGTGATGTCACACCGCAGTTCCAAGTTAAGCTTGCACAGACATCGAGTTGGAAGAAGACACTTCATGTGCAGCTTCATGCCGGCAAACCGTGGATGCCCAATTGACCAGCGGCAGTCACTGGTGCGCGACGAGACGTACAACCCGGCCGACTGAATCCCTCCCTCCATGGACGGCGCTATTGCCAATTATTCATGGCCCTGCGCCACTATGCTGGCCATAATTAGCCCTAGCGCGGTCTGGATGCCGTACCAGACAGGGCTTTGACCCTGTGTTCTGACAGGCATGCCAGGGGGTGCCCCTGCTCTGGGCTTCTGGAGAGCGGAAAGGCTCTCTTCCCATCACAGCCTCCCTCAGTCTCTCTGCACATTTAGACAGGGGAAAAGACCTCCGAGGGGCGCCTCTCTTTCAGAGTGTCCCTGTCCCATCAGCTGCTCTGCGCCTGACAGGATTTCAGCTGTCATTCCCCTGCTCCTTTCCAGGGGTGGAGTGGTTTTGATAGGACTGTGCGCTGCACCGTGTCTCAACAGAAAAATAGCACTATTTTTTTCCATTACCCTGTTAAGGGGTGAGTTGACAGTAGTAGCTCTTTGCTTGTGTGCATGACAGAGACAGTTTAGGACTACCTGATGCATTCGCATGCTCACATGCTCCGATTCGATTCTTAGGAGTGTCTTGTTTAGACGAGAGGCACTGCTCTCTATGCTCCTCTCACCTATTATTCTACCTCCACTTCATTCACAATCAAAACAGGCCTCATTAAAACCAATCAGCTCATCAGTAACAATGATACAGTCATCGTCGCCATGGAAATAAAAAGAGCACAGTACAGAAGGACCATAAACAGAGATCATGGTGCTAGTCTCTCACCAAGCCTAGTGCTCCCCTCACTCCCCCCCCAAGTGCATCACTTGATTCAGTCTCCCCACCCCACCCACACACAGAAACCAGCATGGCCCTCTTCCTTGGTAAGAGCATCTGCTATTTTCTGTGTGCAGCACTATCATCTTCAAGAGTTTGTGAGAAGGCAACCTTGGTGCCAACCTGCATCCCACCTTATCAAATTTTCCACCTCTGTAACGTTGCCAAAGTCAGACCCTCCCTCTCAAGTCGGAAGAGATGAAGAGATTTGTAGGTCAGCAGCAGAATCTTGTAATCGATTCTGGAGTTAAGCGTTAAGCAATGTAGTTCTTGAAGGACAGGGGTGATGTGGTTCTGCTGCTGAAACACTCATCCATGCATTTGTCACAAGTGAGCTTGACTATTGCAATACTCTTCTCCGTGGCATCAGTTCCAGAAATCTCCACAAACTACAAATGGTACAAAACTGCACTGCCAGATTATTCACCCACACCAAGTCCTGGAACTACACAGCCCTCCTACAAGCCTACCAGGAGATGAGCCAGGGGAGGTGCCATAAAGAGCATATGGCCATTCCAGTGACCCGGAGGGAAACAGTACTCACTGTGCCAGGATGCACCTCTGCAGGTCACCGGTGTTGTCTGCATCAAAGAAAGGGGTGTCAACTATGGATGTCAACCTCTGTTCACCTTGTGGCAAAATAGCAAACTGCAATGCTGAAAGTTTACTGTTACAGTTTAATGAATGAAGGCCCATTGTTAATTGGGCCATGTGATCTCCTGAGGCGTGGGCTCCAAAGTGACCGTACCACTCCTTCCAGAACAATCCACACTTCTTCCTCTATTTCTTCGTAGTTTTTTAAACAACTTTACAGGCCAGTTTTTTATTATTCCCACATGTTTTTATTGTGCTGTGTATTTGTTACATGTCACACAAAGTTGAATCACTCAGGTCTGATGGTGCCCAGAGCTGGGGATGTGAATGGGTGGTATAATAAAAATAATAAAAAATAATCATAATCATCATCACCATCATCATGAATTGCATTTACGGTATCTACCAAATTTCACAATCTCAAAGTGAAGTGGAGAGTCTGACCTCAACCACCACCAATGTGGGTGATGCATGGCAGCCATTTTGTGCCAGAACGTCAGGGTATGTCAAGGTGTAGCATGCGTAGCAAGTGGCAAGTGTTTTTTTTACAAAAATGTGAATTTGATGAGGGATATGATGAGGTTGGTCACAGCTTTTGTCACTCAACAGTGTGAGTGACTACACACTGATCATGCCCGGGGGCCTGTTTTTCAGGCCTTTGCGAGTGGTTGAAGTTTGTACCTGCTGACACAAATTGTGTTGTTGTTTCCATGACGGTGTCCCATGACAGGTGTGTTTCACACTAGCAGGTAATATTTCCTCCACGATAATCAATCTAAGCCAGTGGTCTTAGAAATGGTGTGGGGGTGTGGAATGGGGTGGGGGTTCCAAAATGGGACACGCAGGGCATCTCTAATCGAATTGACACAGCAAGGAGCACTAGCCTAGATCAAGTAATTACTGTGTGTGCCACACAGCCCTCCCCCTCACCCGTGGCTCCCACATACACATGCTAACTGGACCATTTCCAATTTAATCTAAGTTCCAATAAAGGAAAGAAAACACCAGATCAAAAGACAGACCGAGAGAATGAAAGAGAGAGAGAAAAAGAGTATTTCTCCCTTTCCCCAGTGCTGCAGTGCTCTCTCTCTCTCTCCCTTTCTCTTTCTTGGTCTGTCTTTTGATCTGGCCTTTGGAAACTAAAAGGCCAGATCAAAAGACAGGCTGAGAAGGGGAGAGAGAGATTATTTCTCCCTTTTCCCAGTGCTACAGTGCTTTCTTTCTCGCTCTCTTTCTCACCATGCATCCCACAAACAGGGCCGTTGAGTAGTTATCCAGTCCAGCCGCAAGAGTTTAGGGGAATGGCATTGCCAATCTTGTATGGGGCTACAATATTGAGTCTGTGCCCGGGTCCTGATACAGGGGCTCAAAATGAGCAGAGACAGTGGAACGAGGGAGAAAGGAGATGAGGTTCAAAATCCAGAAAGGGAGAGGAAGATAATGATGGAGAGAGAGAGAGAGAGAGAGAGAGAGGGGGAGATGGTGAAAGAATGGTGCATATTGATGCTTAATGGTGCTTCCCTTTAGCCACAGCTTTTTAATTCCCCCTAAAACCGCTGCATGTGCATAAGAATTACACTCCAGTTTTGGTTCTTTTATGATCTCTTGCTCCACCTCACTTTTCTTCCTAATGGTTAAGGTTAGGGTTTGGGTAGAGTTAGCTGGTTCTTTGTCAGTGCTTATGAGCAACTTCTCCCTTGAGCACACTGGACAATGAATGCCTCATTCTTAGCTACTAATCATTTGCCTTGTCTGTCCTGTCCAGGTTCCACAAGTCTGTGGTCATGGATTCATTTTCCACAGAGTGGATGTGCAGATATTTTAGATGTGATCTGAATCCATTAGACTGTTAATGAAATGATATTGATCGGAGAGTGCAGAAAGGAAATTTACTCGAAGGCAGATTGACGTGGTATTGACGTTTATTCTTTTGTGCCATTTTTTCCATTCATAGAATTCCTTGGCAAAAGGCAGAAAATTGGCTCACTGTGCAAATGCACTGCGCTGTGCATGTACGCTGTACATCCACAGACCCAATGAAAGAGGCAGACTTCAACTATTGTCCTAGCTGTTGTGGATATTTGCTCGCTTGAAAATGAAATAGCAGGCAAAGCAAAAGTAGTTTTTTAAATAAAAGAGACTTAATTTATGACACATGCTGTAATCATTGTGTAGCTCTGTTTTGTACACAGTAAAGTATGATGCTTGGGCACTGATGCGACCCGTGTTTAGACATTAAACACAAGCTCTTCTGTGATGTGTGGGTTCTCCATGATCCGCAGGTTAAACCCCCCTCTTGGTATTTTGGGCTTTGACAATAATGGCGCCATTTACGTGAAGCTGAGGAGCCCCCAGAAGTGTCATCTGCTGATCATAATGCATATTTTTTTACTTTTATCAGCTCCACTTCTAGCTAATATCCTCTTCTCTGTCTTTTCCATAGAGCCCAAATCAGGGGTGCACAACTCCAGTCCCAGAGGGCCAGTGTACTATATGCTTGTTTTTGTGCCAACAAATGATCCTAGTTTAATTTTCTAAACAGCTGTATACACCAATGCTGGTTCACTCCTATATCAGACCACAGTAAAACATTTCACCAATATACATGTGCAATCTGCAGTTCTAGGTCATGACTTCATCAAAATTATTGGGCCAATAAAATAATTAAGAGCGGAAGTTGCCGTACAATCCCGAAACAGATCGGCCCTTGTTGTGCACCCCTTGCCTAAGTGAAGGATTTGCTCCTTCGGTCACGGATGCTTCATAAATAGGGGCAGTGAACCAACGTTAATGTCATCAGAGAGGAAGAAAAACAGGAACAGGAAGTAGTCTACTCTTGGGACATTTTGAGCTGAGCATCACAGCAATTAAATGTAGTTAATGCAGTTAATAAACAGGTTTTAATATGTGAGGCTTAGATGAAAATAAACGCAACACACTAAACTAAGCATATAGCATATAGCGTGCTTTTATCAGTATGAAACGTATACACGCGCATGTTAGTTTCAGATGACCATATTCAAACAGTTCAAATGCAGGGCATTGAGGGACAGGAAAGATGGAATAGAAAAATATGGAAGCGGGGGGTGCTGATATTGTTGAGCTGTGGGCAGGGGGTCATATTCGTATTTTCTATCTGTAAAAGTTTGAACTTTGTTTCAAAGGCGATAATAATCACAATAAGGAAGCGAGAGACATTTATTAAAGAATCAAAATGTGGGACACCTGGTCACCCTAGTTAGTTTAGTTTAGTTTAATATTGTATGCTGTCCAATTATGTGCTCAATTTTATTATGAGTTTTGGAGGAAGAATTTCCAATGGCGATCCGAATCTGGAGTTTTTTTACAGTTTCCCCTCCCCCAATTGTACCCTCTATTGCTTAAATTCCCCCTCCCCCACGTGCTCGCCGCCGGCAACTACCCAGGACCATCAATGAACTGCTTCCTTCGAAATGGAACTCACCTATTTGTCTTTACCCCCAGGGAGGATTTCTCTGCTGGCAGCGAGGTCGTGTCGGCTTCCCTCCCCCCCCCCTGGACCGGACAGCCAATCGCCGCCCCTGGATAGGACTCACGGCCGTGGTGGGCAACCTGCATTCCGGGCGAGTGCAAAAGAAGCATCTTACCTGAGGGTCCAGTGTTGTGGAATCCTGAGATTCCTGGGCCGGTGACAGCGGAGAGGAACCATAGCAGGACATGAGAGAGAACACGCAAGATACTGACAACACAAGGGCGAATATCATCAGAGATGTACTGAATATCACCTAGAAAAGTATCACCCTTGGGTCGGTAGTCTCTCTCCATTCCAGACGGGTTGGCGGGACGAGAGAGCTTGGTGGTTTCTGGAACAACGGTCCGTTCCTCCTGTAGCCTGGGTTTTCAGCTATTTTAATCAGCATTTTGAAGGGGGCGGCTGAACTGTGCGGTCACGTTTACATTGTCTGACATTGATTTTCTCAGAGAAACTTATGTCCATCTGTGATGAAAGACGACCTGTGAATATGCACAGTTTGGACACCCCCAGTATTTGTCTGTCGAACTTTGTCTGTCAAATCTGGCACTACTGGTCAGGATTCCATTTTGGAATGCGTGGTAGGGCAACAGTATTATCATTGCAACAAAGGCCACCATTTTTTTTTGCTGGGAATGGCACTCGACGGCTGTGAACACCTAATAAAGTCTTGATGCCGTTATTTGGGGAGCTGAGTGAACCGCCTCCCCCCCGGTCTGGCCGGTCTGGTCTCGCTGAATGGCATGCTGCTGAAAAGGGAGCTTATCACTTGCGGGGCCGGCACCCTGCACCCGGTCGGAAATCCATTTTCAGGGGCGTCTTATCTGCCTCCCCAACACCTCTCCAATCTAATAACTGCACAAAACGCACGTAACCACGGCAACCGCCTGACTGCCTTACCGGCTGCAGCCGGGGCATGAGCTCGGTGTGTCCAGGAGCCTCGGAGCTGTCATTTGTCATCACCGTGCCATAGAAAATTTGTTTGATCGCTGATTTCACGCCCAGATGTCCTCCGGATTACAGCACGGGAGGAAGTGTTGCGAAGTGTGTCCATGTGTGTGTCTGCTAGTGTGCGCATGTGTGTGTCTGCTAGTGTGTGTGTTCATCCCACTCTTTGTAGGACAAATTGGAAACACCTTGCAAGGACCACTTTTTGGTGTGTGCTTGCCATGTTCAATCGAGCACTTTCTTTGAACGTCATTTCAAACAGTTCTTGGCTTTGAGAACTTAGTAGCATTAAAGTGGAATTCATCTCGTTACTAGATTTCCACATTGAACATAGGAATGAATGGTAAGATTAAGTCATCGTGTTTTCTGAGCAGGGGACTTAGACACTGTGTGCAGTGTGATGTCAGCGCAGAGCCATTTTGATCCTCAGGTTGCTTTAGGCGTCAGTGTGGTATAACGGTTAGGGAACTGGGTTTGTAACGTTAAGGTTGCAGGTTCAATCCCCAGGTGGGACACTGCCGTTGTACCCTTGAGCAAGGTACTTAACCTGAATTGCTTCAGTAAAATATCCAGCTGTATAAATGGATTGTATGTAAATAAACGTAAACTGTAAGTTGCTCTGGATAAGAGCGTCTGCTAAATGGCTGTAATGTAATGCTTTAGTTTTAAACTCTGAACTCGGGGGTCGTGCAGTATATGCATCTTGTGATAAAAACCTCACCTTCAAAAATAGTCATGCAGTCAAAGGTAAAGGCTTTTCTAAAACTCTGAAACTGTGGCGTTGAAAGAGAGCCATCATGTCTAATTACTTGAAAGAGAGCCAATTACTGCTGTTCTCGCCTCATTTCCACGAAGCTAATTTCAGAATTAACAAGTCGCCCATTTATAGAAAAATGATCAGAAAACTCATTATAAAATTCTTTACAGTCAGAAATTGTATGTAAAAAAAATTCACAAAATGATCTTTAGGATATCAGAACTGACGTTGATAAAAACAGGCTGCATCTTGTGTAGAGGGCAAAAAAAATACATTGTGGGGAAAAGAAAACAATGGGAAATTATCATTTTTAGAATTTTATTATATTTTGGCAAAAACACAGAAAACTAAACTTAAACACATCTACAATGCTAAATGTACACTCGTTATGAACAAATACAAAGCTTATTTCACACAGTCCTCTGGAGGGCTGGCCTCACTGCATGACGAGATCAAATTCAAATTCAAAATAAAGCTGCAAAAACAAGGAGGCAAGAAAACTTTATTGTCCCCAATACTGACAATATCAAATCATCAATATCTTACAAAGTGCAAGCAAACAAGTGCAAATATATACATTTTAATCCTTCTCAGTTTAGCAGGTATGTTTCACAGCCCATAATTTAACAATAAATAAGATGTATAAATTACTTTAATTACTGTCCACACTTAAATTATAGCAATATACCTAAAATACCCTTGGACAGACATTGTGTGCTGAAGGAGTGGAGCCTGTGAGAACTTTTACTTCACACAGTGAATGACAGATGAGCAGGTTCAAACGCACACACACACACACACACACACACACACACAGACACACACATACCCACGCACACTCTATATACACACATACACACCCAGACACTCACACACACAGTCTCACACACACACCCGCAGACATACACACTCTATTTACACACATACACACAGGCACACATCACACACCTGCAGACATACACACTCTATATACACACATACAGCCCAGACACTCACACACACAGGCACACATCACACACCTGCAGACATACACACTCATATATACATTCGCATATACACCCAGAGACTCTCTCACACACACGCAAGCACACGCACAACTTGAATTACAGATATATTGGATTGATGGGGTGAAGCAAAAGGCTAGATCTGGACAGAAAGGACAGATTTAAACAGATGGAAAATGAAAGTATGATGGATGGGAAGATTAAGTGCACAGCCCTGGTCTGACAGCAGACAAACTCCACTTCACAATGAACACTTTGAGGGCTCTAATAAGACAGAGAGAGATGTCTTGATCAGGTGACCTACCCACATAGCTATTGCCTCACATCTGTATTCATAAAGAACAGCCATCCGCTCACAGAACTACAGTATCACATCTGTATTCATAAAGAACACCCACCTTCCAACAAATATACAGTATCACGTCCATATTCATAATGAACAGCCACTCCCCTACAGAGATACAGTATCACATCTGTTTTCATTAAGAACAGCCATCCTCTCACAGAACTACATCTTTACATCCATATTCATAAAAAAAACACTGCCTGTGTGTGTCTGCTAGTGTAGACGTACAGTGTGTCACATCTGTATTCATAAAGGACAGCCACCCTCCCACAAAGATAGTGACACATGTGTGTTCATAAAGAACAGCCCCCCTAGATTCTTGTAATCATTCACATGTGTGTTCATAAAGAACAGCCCCCCTAGATTCTTGTAATCATTCCTACCATAATGCCCCCTCCCAGGAAGCATTCTGCAAAGCCATATCTTTCCCCCACAAACACACACGCATAAGTGTTTATTTCTTTTCAGCTTTCTTGATCATAAACCTCTGGGGAATTTCTTTTAAGGAAATGTCCAATCATTCTTCAGTTTTTCAATGAGTGGCCAATCATTCCCCAGTCTGTTTAGTTTCTCAACAAGTGAGCTATCAGACCCCTGCCTGGGGAGTTTTTCAAGCAAGTGGCCAGTCATATGCTTCAATCTGGGGAATTTGTTACACAAACCAATCAGTCTCCTGTATAGCAAAGGTTCACGTTTTAAAAGAATATATCCAATCGAGCTCCATTTAAATAAAAACAAGATGCGTGGCCAGTCAAAGTACTAAATCACATCAATTGCTCCCGTGTGCAATGCTCTACACCACACTGTGCTGCATCTCACCCTCATTTGGCTCTGCAGCCCCGGGCGTGGCCTCCAGTGAAACACTGGGCACGTCCCCCCTCCCCCTCTCCAAGCCCACCGACTCTCCATCCATTCCGAAGGAAACCACTTTGCCCTTTTTTTCTGTCTCCGCGACCGTCTCCGTGCTGACGCACGTCTCCATGGCGATCCTGGCCTTTGTTCCGTTGGTGGCGGTCATGGGGTCCCTTGCCACGCTGTAGCTGGCAGTGAGCGCCGAGAGTGTCCGCCGCTGCGCCGTCTCCCTCTGGCACCGGTAGAGCCCGCGGAAGGCAGAGCGGAACCGCTGGGACATCAGGTTGTAGACCACGGGGTTGATGGCGCTGTTGGCGTAGATGCAGGTCCTGCAGAACAAAATAAACCAGGCGTCCAGGTAGGGCGCCGCCACGAAGGAGTTGACCAGCACCAGCGTGCGGTAGGGCATCCATAGCAGGGCGAAGAGGACCACCACCACAGCCAGCATCTTCGTCACCTAAGAGAGGGGGAGGGGTTTGGACCCACAACGAATTGCACCAGGCGGGACAGGAAAGAGAGGGAGAGAGAGTATATGTTACTAACTGACATTTCATATTTCTCAGCTCTTGTAATGTCACATGTCCCAAGGCATGTGGCCCCTGGCAAAAAATTTAAATAAAAACTTGGAAAAATTTGGATTATCAAGTATTACCTGTGGAGTGTTCCTCGATACAAACAGGCATCAGTATTTCCTCCCTGTGTAGTGAGATGTGAGGCAGTCCTGGTGACAGCACAAGGCAGCCAGTGGGAGACCTTGTTTTACTTTTAAAACCGTTTCATAACTCAATCACTTCAGTTTAGTATGCAACACTTGTCATGTTCTTGAAGCTGTCACATACATCTGGCTTACAGGTTCCTATCTACATGCATATATCCCCCACACACAAAAGGTCCTGTTTTATTTTTGGTCAAGTGTTGCAGCGTTATTGCACAGCAAAGTCACTTTCTTTCCAAAGTGATAAAGTTGAGCCCATCGTGAGGAGGAGGAGAAGTTTGAGAGAGAACAAATTGAGTGACTGGGTGTTATGGCAGCAAGCTTGAAATCACTCTACACACACAACCCCTACACTAGGTTAGGCTCCATTTAGTTTTGATTTGGGCTTTTGCATACATTTTGGGGTTGAAGGGGTTTTGTCATAACAAGAGGATAAATACTTCAACCCAGAAAGAGAAGCAGGTGAAAAGAAATGACTACTGCCTGCTAGCTCTGAGAGGGCCCAGAAACACACATTCCCCAGTTCAGCACCACACACACACACACACACACACACACACACACACACACACACATAGACCTCTGATGCACTAGACAAAAACTAAAGGAAATTGTTTAAAGAATGTATTATTGTATATTTTGTATGTTCACAATTGTCTATGGTTTGGTAATATTTATGTGTTTGTATATCATGCCAATAAAGCACTTTGGCAGGGAGGGAGAGAGAGGGAGAGTGGGAGAGAGTGAGGAAGTGAGAGAGGCACACATGAATGATGCACAGACTCCGTGAACACAGCCTTGCCATCGAAACAGCTGAAACAGCCTCCATATGTCTCATAAGTGCTCCTCATTAACACAGAGACAGAGGTTTCATCATTTGTTTGTTAAAATCTGTAATGTGAGGTTTATGTGTGTAGGAGTGGGAGGGGGTTGGGGGTTGTTGTTGCCACACATGTATTTTAATACTTTAGCAACACAAGGTCACTTGTCATGCAATTACAGCATATTTGAATTAGAGAGAGGGAGAGTGAAGGACAGAGATGGAGAATGAGGGAGAGAAAAGGATAGAGAGGGAGAGAGAGAGACAGAGAGGGAGAGAGAGCGGGAGATAGACAGGTTTAACAGATTCATCTACAAACTCCTCTACAATGGGGCAGGTGTTGTTCCCGCACACACATTAGTGACAGTTAAAATTGTACACAAACAGGAATAATTTATTCATCTTTCTTCAGCCTATTCTTTGTAATGGACAAACATTACAGCAGACAGCGAAAAAGCAGGCGTGAGGCAAATGCCAGCAGGCCGGAAGGCTTTTCTCCCTGCTGAAATGCGGCCTGCGACTTCTTTCCAGAAATCCAAAAATCATCACACAGCAGAAAGTGTCTAAATTGAACAGGAGGGAGGCAGAGAGGTGCGGTGTAATTAACAAGCAATGAGATAATGAGAGCGGGTTGTGTGGCGTGGCTCGTTACTAAAGTCGCTCATCAGCACAAATGGATATTCGCACAAATGATGCAGGCGCCTGGCGGCGATGGGTCTGTATTTTCGAAAATAAGGGACGGAAAGCCACTTGCTGCGGACTGCTTATATGCAAAGACGCATAGCAAAGGTAACAAGCTCATAACTCTCTGGGTGGAAATATACTGCCCCATCGTTTCAGGCTTTGCACATGAGCAGATTTCACTGTCCTGAGTTGGCCCTTTCCTCCTGGGATTCTCGTCTAGGGTTAGAGTGTTTTGCACTGATAAGGGTGGAAGTGAGTGTGCACTCAATAAATCACAGCGGTTAAGTGTGGGAGTTGGGAAGCTGGAATAGGCCACAGTAATAAAGGTTCGCAGCTGACATCACAGAGGATGCTGTGCAAATAGTCCACTCAAATGTGACCCATAAATGTTGCAGCGTCAGATCAGTACATACACATGCACACACACACTTTAACTTTTCAGACTCCACTACCACTGGCTTCTGTACATCTAGCTAATTGTCATCACCACTGCCTACTTGCTCAACACTATGTATCCCAGCTTACTCCTCATTTAAAACATTTTTTTACTAACCTTTTCCTTCCCAGTGTTACAGGTATGGTACACAGCTGCCTGCAATGATGTCTATTGCTGTATTACTGCACTGATCTCATGCGTGATCTATGATTGTTCCTACCATGTATTAATGCACATCTTGTAAGTGGCTCTGGATAAGAGCATCTGCTAAATGCTTAAAATGTTAAATGTACACACACACACACAGAAACACAGAAACACATGCCGGACCTGGGTCAAATATGTATTTTAAATACTCAAACTCCTTAATGCCAGTAAGATTTGAAAACAGACCTGCAGAATTTTTTGCGAAACATGTCACTAACCAAAACAACAATCATATAAATATTGGGGAAAATAGAGGTCTTTAAATGGTCAGTAATCTGCAGGAATAGTAATGTAGATTCTGTATTCATACACTTTCCTGTTACTCACTGTATTTGTATAGTTGACCTTTAAATACTAATAAGTAAATGCTTCTAGGTAATCAAATAATATACATTATAATGGCATGGTATTGGTCTTCTGTATGCTATTCTGTCTTTACAGAAAGCAAAATGATTTAATTTATTTAGGGAAGTAAATAGTGTGGCTCCCTACGTAGTGGCTCAAAAAAGGTGGTGGGGAAAACCTGGGTTTCATTGTTCATTCTCTCAGTTTAAACTTGGTTTAAAACTTGTTGGTTTCTCTATTTTAATTTGTCTGTAAACGTCTGTAAACATTTCTAAATGTCTGTGTTGTAAACTTCTGATGTAGAGCAGATCACTCTTACATGGCGAAAGTTATATTGGTATATTGTTCCATATCGGCTTGACCAAGCTTCCAACGCATTAACAGGCCAATTCCTGCTTTGCCCAGGCAAAGATTTTGTATCATATCAAAGACTGAACACCATACACAGCAGTACATATAATTTACATCACCATTACATACAGTTGTAAGACAGCACTGCCGTATGCATTTAGTATTTCATGTTGTAGCTCAGTTTTGTAATGCCTGGGTAGGGTGGCCTTTAATTGGCCAGGGTTTTCTTCTCTGCACAAGTGCTCCCCGTTCAACACACCAGGGACCCGCAGAATACCTACGCCATCTGTGAGAGATGTGCCCCTCCTCTAGTCGATGCTAGCTCTCCATCAGTATGTTGTGTGGATCTTAAGGTGGGAAATAGTCATTGGCTCGCTGGTGTCCTTTACCTCTGCAGTCCACCAGCCGAGCTGTGCAGTCATTGCACGGTTGGCAGGAGCGTTGGATCGACTGCAAGCCTTTGATTAACCAATGGAATCTCTCCTGGGCACTGAGGCTGAGGAAACTTTCCCTCCCTGGGTGATGTTAAGGGGTACCTGTGGGAGGCCCATTGGGACTCCAAGCCACAGTCAACACTGTCATGGTCAGGATCTGATTCTGGGCCTTGTCAACTGCTTAAGGACTACTGCTTGAGCTGAGCGCATGGCCTGCGAGATGCTGACCATTTAGTTCTTTTAAACTACAAGAGAGCTACAGATGATGCTCAATGCTTACTAATCTTTTCAATGGAGCCTGGCCGGAAAGATAGCGCCTTGCTTTCTCTCATTTTGTAAACAATGAGATTATACACTGAAGACTGAAACATTTATAAAAACTCACAAGATTATTTTCAACGTGGTTGGAGTCTTGGAGCAATCAGCGATCTATCGCTGCTTCTTTGACTGAGTTTTATGTTTCTCAGATTAGTATAATGAAAAGCCCTAGCTTTTCATTACATTAATGACCTGTCTGGCCTTATTCACTGTAGGGTTGAGTTCTCAGCTGCTAGGGCTGTGGTTCAGAAAGATACTTGGAATAATGATACTTGATACACATCATAAAACATATAACATTTGAATTTAATTTAATTTATCTCCTTTAAAGGAAATGAGCTTGTTACAAAAAAGGATGCTTATTTGATTCCCAGTCAGGCTGTTGTACCCTTAAGCAAGGTAGTTAATCTGAACTTCAGTACATATCCAGAAATCTAAATGTATATTATGCAAAATTTAAGCTTTATACATCTCTCTAGATAAGGGTATCTTCCCTATAAATAAATAAATAAAGGCATCCAATGCAGTTAAAAATAGCCAATCACATGTGAGGAAAAATACAGTGATCAATTAATGCAGAGGCAATGTTGAATGCTGTTCCTTTGTCGGTCTTTGGGCTGTAAGGCACAAGAAGACCACTCATATAATGTTTGATAACCTCTCTGCCTGTCACGGCGAGACTGGTGAGTCCTAAACACTAAGCAAATGTTAGCTGGAAAGCAATCTGTGCATATGACAATGTTCTGTGCATATGAATTTCCTCCCACAGTCGACACGATGTCTAGATTAGTGTGTGTATGTGTGCATGCACGTTATCCAGTGCGTGGCCCTGTGGACCCATGCTAGCTAGCTTGTGATAACCTGACGATTCACCCTGTGGCCACAGTGAAACGCAATTAGGGTTTAAGTGCATGATGCGCGTTTAAGTGGTACCAGGCTTCTGACACGCATCCGTTTCCCGTGGGACGCATTTTCCCGATGCACGCACCTGTTTCCTGGAGGATAGCGCACTCCTGGGGCGTCCCTGGCGGCCAGCTTTGGCCCCGCCTTCGGGCGGCTCCTTGCAGCTCCGGCGCAGCGTGGTGGTGGTCGCGGTGTCGGCAGGGTGCGGCAGGGGGCCCAGGTAGAGGATACGGGCAATGAGGGCGTACAGCACAATGGCCAGGAGCAGGGGCAGCACGTAGAAGATGGCAAAGTCAATGAGGTAGATGGGCAGGTAGAGGTCGCGGGACACCTTGTAGCCACACTGCACCTGCTGGTCGCGGCTCACCTGGATGTCCACCAGGAAGAACCAAAGCAGGCAGTAGACACAGGTGAGCGCCCACACTCCAGCAATGATGCGCTTGGCCCGGGAAACCGTGCATACGGTCTGAGCCCGCATGGGGTGGCAGATCGCGATGTACCTTAAAGAGTGAACCACAACACTAAACAATGTGCCAACAAGGGGGAAGAGAACAATACATCCTAGACAGTAGCTATCCGTTTTCTTTAGCGGGAATTTATGACTTTAGCATGTCGATTTCCAGTTTTGTGCTTCTAAAAGGAGATGAGCATTGTGCATATAATAATGAAAGTTTGTCAACCAAGAACTAATATATCATCTCTCACATGCGAAAGATTATGTTGTTTCTACATCGCTACTTTTATCGACAAAAACAATTTGGAAAGATTTATCTTTGTGTGTATGTTTTGCACACTTTAAAAGTGATTATTTTAAGCTCTTCAAGGTAAATTCACTGCCACATGCTAATGCAACATAAACTATGTGCCAACAAGAATGGAGAGCAATATGGGTATAAATACCCTGTTTACTCCCTACAGTAGGAATAGGCAATCTTGGTCCTGGAGTGCCAGAGATGTTTCTGGTTTTTGCTTCAATCCAAACCCCTGACTACATAACTGTATTAATTATAAAGGCTTTATGAACACAGATGACCATGTGCTGGAGTCACTGAACATTTCACCATTCACACTCACACACAAAGATTCAGATTCAGACTGCTTAATAACAACCAAACTGTGCAATCGAGCTCAGATGGAACAAAAACCAGAAACGTCCCTGGCACTCTAGGAACAAGGGTGCCTACCCCTGTGCTGCAGCAGTGGTTCTCAGCCTAGGTCCCAGGGACCCACTGTGTATGCTGTTACAGCCAATCTCATGATCAATTTATATTGTTTGTGTGTAAGTTCTACCATAATTTATTTCCTTGAGCTTGTTTCGACACAGTGCAGGTTTGGCTCATTTCCAATTGCTCTGTCATTGAACTCTTCATTTTGCACATATGGTTTACTTTCAGTGGCCAGGTGTCCACACTTTCAACAATTAGGCTTTCAGCCATTTCCCTTCTGGAATAATTACACAAAATGAGAGCATTAATTGATCTGACTTATTTCATGCCCTGGGATGTGAGGATGTTTTTTGATCACGGCATGCGTAGCTATTTCTGACATAACGTGGCCTTAATAGGGTAAATCATGCTTTAATAGAAATGAAAAGTGTTTAATTAAGAGCAATGAACAGCTAGTTACAATTCAGGTTGCAATTATGATTGGAACAAAGTCCAGCATGCACAGGGGGTTCCCAGGACCGAGGTTGAGAACCCTTGCCCTACAGCAAGGTTGTGAAAATATTCAGTGTTAAGCTGGATTTCAGACATCTGCTTCATCCCCTGCTAAGGTCTTTAACTGTACCGACCCAATCTAGTATTTCTGTATCTATGTAAAAGAGTGCCCACTCACCTCTCGATGGTGAAGGCGGTGATGGAGCAGGAGGACACGTTGATGCCCAGGTACTGGAAGTAGGTGATGCCCAGGCAGCCGGCGTGCCCATACACCCAGGTGCCCGTCAGGCTGTCGGAAACGTTGGGCAGGCCGGCGGCCACCAGCACGATGAGGTCGGCCACCGCCAGACTGACCAGGTAGCAGTTGGTGGGCGTGCGCATGTGGCGCGTGGTGAGAACCACAAGGACCACCATGATGTTTCCCACAATGCCCGCACCGCAGACCAGCAGCACCAGGAATACGGACACCGCCTTATACTGCAGGGACTGGGAGACCAGGTCCACAGCACTCACCAGCGAGATGTTCGTCGGGGCGTCTATCCTCGAGCTTGAGTTTTCCGTCATCATTGTGTGGGAATGTGTATGCGGTGGCTCTGTGTGTGTTTTCTGCGAGTGTTTCTCCTCTACTGGGTAGACCTCCTTATTTGCCCGTCAAGCAACTTTTGCACATCTCATTCCCACTGTCCAGTGCCGGGCAGTTTTTTATTAAAAGGGTGGAATTTTTGTTTGCTGATGTAAGTGTTGCTGACAGTTTTTCCTCAGAGATTGCCTTTCCCCCTGAACACAATCAGACACGTCTCTCTGATAATCCCCCTGGGAGAGAGAAAAGAGTTTGAAAAGGTTAATGGGATGACTGGCATCATAAAGCGATTAGTAAATGCGTTCCCCCGCGATGCCATTCTGATGATTAATTAGACGCATGTTTATCGCTGCCAGGCTCCAAAGATAAGTGCTGTTTGCACATCTCCCTGTGATGCGCCACTCCAGTGGTCAGCGTTACACGCGTCTGTCTGCCCGTTGCCGTGGGGACGGAAACTGGCATCTACCCCCCCCCCTTTCTCTTTCCCCTGCCTCCTCTCTCATATCTGTGTGCAACACCTTCCAGGTGCACATTCACCCTCTGTGTGTATCTGCTCCATGTCAACAAGGAAGACAAAGGCTCAGCTTTCAAATTGTTCAACGTCAAAATTTGTAAATTACTGCATGCTCCTATCTGGTCTCAAGCATCACTAATCCCTGCAAAGGTTCAGCACCATATTGAAATGTTATGGAGATTGCTGCCCATCCCATCATTTTGAAAATATTTTAATGAAATAATTTGCTTTCTTTACCAAAACAATTAACATGAAAAAACCCAACCGTGATCCTGTTTGCAAAGCTGCTAAATACATTTTCTAAATTGTGATCATGTTTTTCGGAAATATATTTCCAGAAAAATATCCAGTTTCATAGCAAAACTGTCACATACAGTAATTTAATGTAAACATGAAATCTGTCCGACACACTAGCACAATAAGGCTGTCTTTTTTAAGCATTGATGGAGAAATGTTAAAAACCGATGGAAATCCGAAAATGTCAACGCTCTTCATTCTACAAAGCAAATGACCTCCACTGCTTTGATGGATGTGTGACGTTTATGAGTGAACCTGGGGTTAATCATTTCAGTGCCTCATGTGTTCAAACCCTGTCAGGAAATGCACACATGCCTCCGCTGATTCTCACTTTTTCCAGCAGCGAGGTTTCCAAATCCGTCTCAGGTTTATTAGTCAGACGGAGCATGCTATGATTGGAAAAGAGAGCCAGACATCTGTGACTTCTTCTGCCCTCCCTTTCCCTTTGAAATTAGATTGTCTCTTCTCCAGAGAACTCCTGTTGATGAATTGAGGTGACCAAGAAAAGTAATTTAAGTTAAGCCTGTTGTACAATCTGGGCTCGCCCCGGCTAAATTTCACACAGTATTGCATTATTCATGTGACAATAACTATATATTCACTTTTCTTCAACGTTGAAAAAACATTTGGAGAATAATTTTATTAGCTGGTGTGGTCCACAACTGTACTGGTTAGTGACTATATCAAGAGAAAGAAACTTTAGCAATTTTCCCAGTGTGAAAGGGCACTTCAGTGGTGATCTGGGGGTGAAGGGAAGTTCAGGGGTTATCCCAGCGTGAAGGGAACCTCAGCGATTACGCCTGGGGGAAGAGAACCAAATAAATTATCCCAGGATTCAGGGAACTACAGTGACTATCCCAGAATGAAGGGAACTACAGTGACTATCCCAGGGTGAAGGGAACTACAGTGACTTTCCCAGGATGAAGGGAACTACAGTGACTATCCCAGGGTCAACTACAGGAATCCCAGGATGAAGGGAACTACAGTGACTATCCCAGGGTGAATGGAACTACAGTGACTATCCCAGGATGAAGGGAACTACAGTGACTATCCCAGGGTGAAGGGAACTACAGTGACTATCCCAGGGTGAAGGGAACTACAGTGACTATCCCAGGATGAAGGGAACTACAGTGACTATCCCAGGATGAAGGGAACTACAGTGACTATCACAGGATGAAGGGAACTACAGTGACTATCACAGGATGAAGGGAACTACAGTGACTATCACAGGATGAAGGGAACTACAGTAACTATCCCAGGGTGAAGGACAGGCATGTGCACAGGTAAGAGTGAGTGAATACTTGAGCACGCGCCCCTGTGTCATCCTGGTGTGAAAGTGTCCAATCAGTTACATTTAGTTCAGTTTTTTGGGCTGGTTGCCGCTCTGGCCTGAAATGAGTGGCCCTCACGCAATCACTGATACAGGCAGATTGGTCTGTTCTGGGGGGTTCTTTGAGCTCCTGCCCCACCAAAGGTCTCTGCACAGCCCTAGTGAAGGACACTTTCATTTTAAGTTACAATTCAGTTTATTGCTTAGTCCATATTTTGAAATATTCCACTTAACTTCCAAAATTGTCCTTTGCTAATTGAAGTTGTACATAACTGTCATCCAACTGTTGCATCTGGTCCACTCAGGATAATTTATAAGCCAAATAAATAGTTGATTATTTAGACAGTGTGAACACATGGAGCCTGAGGAAGAAAGATTCTGTCTTTCTTCAATGATATGTGGCTGTTTAGTCTGTGTAAATAGGGTTGCAAGATACAGATCTTGTGGACTGTGTGTGTGTGTGTGTGTGTGTGTGTGTGTGTGTGTGTGTGTGTGTGTGTGTGTGTGTGTGTGTGTGTGTGTGTGTGTGTGTGGGAGAGAGAGGACATAGAGAGAGAGATTGAGAGAGAATTGTGAGAATAGAAGAATAGACAAGGAATTGGTTTTAATTACTACTGAATTAGAACTAAATATATATGGATATTTCACTAATGTTGAGAGGTAATCCACCAGAGCGTTTTAATTTAATGTTGTAAAAGGTTGTGCTTAACCAGGTATCTTGTGTTGAGATTGCATAATTGTGGGGGATATGCATGCATTTAAATATGTGTGAAATCAGAAAACATCCCTTCAGGCCGAGAGAATACTGTATTTCCAGGTGATCAGTCCATTAGCTATACTGCGATGGCGATATTGATTACGAGCGTGTTATAAAGATGATGACGAGGCGCCACAAGGCGACCTGTGATACGAGGCTGTCTCTGAGTCTGTGCTTTTAAATTTCCTGACTGAGTTTATCACAGGGGGAATTAAACAGAATGAAAGCTTTGGAATGAGATGCGTGCTCGCATGTGCGCTATTGTGTGCGTGCGTGCGCGCGCATGTGTAAACCAAATAGGACATACCAACATATAGGACAATGCTGATCTTGTTCAAAACCTTAATATAGCGATCCAGTAACCTAAGTGAATTTATTATATACGTGAATGAACTGAACCTGTTGCTCAACACGCGCCTTCCATATCTGACTAATACAACATAATTGCTGTTTCTCGCTTCTAAGCCACTGAGAATATCAGATACTGATATGAAAACTCACGTATTTCATAACTTCCCTTGACACAAGACAATGTTCACAATATTTGTAAATATTCTCTCCACATTTGAATTATGAGCATACCCAGCCCGTCATATTTAAATATTTTTCATACACAAGTAGCCTAAATTGTCCAATGGTACCGAAAACTTATTTTACAATTTGTATAACCGCAAAGTACTTATCCTCTATTTAACAATCATTCTGATAACTTTCATAAATGGATACTGATACAAATATACCCACTTCTCTTTAAATTGAGTACTGTAAAAATTCAACACCTTAGAAACCCTAGTACTGCCGGGGAAATCGTCCAGCAGATGTACCATATTGGTCAACACGGGCACTTTGTATTTTGTATCGGACAGACAGCACAGCTACAAAACTTTAAAAAATGATCAAGAGAAAAAAATCGTACCTACCTAACATCATTTGGATCGTTGACAGATGACTAAAACTGACGCTGACTAGAATGACATCACTGGCTGTAGTTTCACTCATTGAGGTCGCCTGTGCTCTCCACTGCATAATTTTCTATACCATGTTCATCGCGATGCCAAGTTCTGGCGCACAAGTAAAGCGCTTAAAGGCGCATTCAACTCCTGAAGCTCGAGCGCAGCGTTCCAGACGTAGCTAGTAGCCGCAGCCCCGCTCAGTGCGTCTGTCTCATGCTGTCGTCGCCACTGCTGTGCAGCCTTTCCAGAGGTGAAATGTATGCTTGGTCTGGAAACACGTGAAGAGGTCACCTATGCCATTTCGCATGTTAACATTTTTGGGTTAACCACTTTAATCACCTTGCCTAATTTTATTGTCAGTTTTTCCTCGGATTTAAAAACGTTCTGTATGCTACCATAGCGACTGTGTAATTCGGCTAACAAATTGCATGGGAGATCATTTCAGTTTATTCAGATTTCTAAGCATTTTACAATAAAACACGTCTGATCAAACTGGTGTATTTCTTATCAAATGTATATATTTTTTCTCAAGCCACTGAAATTATGAATAATCTAATACTTTCGAATAAAAGGCGTTGACAAAATGATTTTGATGAAAACCTGCTCTGTTAGATTCGGGTCTGATTTGATAGTTTGGGCAACGGATTACAAACACTTGAGATTTAAGCGCAGGTAATGCTATCAATTGTAGCCTACATGTTGCAGGCCCATTGTATTTTAGTTATGCTTTAACAGTCCTCTCCGTATTTAACGGTGTTAAAGACCCATTCGAAATTAGTTTTGAGTCAGAAGAAATGTTCTACCAAACAACAGGGGACATGGCTTTAGCTTTAGGACATCGTTCCCTTATTGAAGTGGTCTCATTACGCCTCTTACATAATTAACCGTAATGTAATTAACCAGATAGGTTAATTACATCAAACGTGTTGTATTTTGGACACCGGTGTACTTTGAATGTAAATCTGTTTAAAGCAGTTGTTTGCATATGGAGCGGTGATATGAAAAAGCAAAATGTGGACCTTGGTACAGTAGGAGAGAGTGGGGGCATAATTGGTTGCATAAAAAATAAAATCGAATTAGCACGTGAAGTATCAATGTTTATTTACCGCCACCTAGCGGTACGAATTGATACAAGAATTTCATGCGATGTCAATGCTTGCGATTTCAACTTAGCCCGTTGTCGTTTTAAAAGGCACTAATTGCACTTTTAAGTAATTGCAAGCTGTTATGCAATTAAGGTACTGCTGTCTCAAGGAGACTATTATTTATAACATCTAATTTGGTTGCATATTAAAAAAATGCTAGTGCCATTCAACAAGACTGGTTCCAAGTATCAAATTGAGCTGAGCTGGGGGGCAAAGCTATTGTGACAGATAGCTATACTTATTTTGCAGGCAGACTGCAGGCATCTGATTGAACAGAGGAGTTGCAAGTGCATGAAGGTCAACCTAAAGCAGTATAAACCCGGAAATAGCATACACAATTATCAACATTAAGCTCTTTATTATCATTGGTGCAAAAAAGTAAAGCAGTACATTGAAACAAATCACACTTTTCATTGATAGAAAAAATGGGCAAGTCTTGGCACTATTGCTAAAGAATGGGGGAAAATCAAGTGTTTGATATAAGGATGGCCCAGAACAAAATTCTGTGAACAGTCCAGTATGTTGACATCACAGGAAGAGTTACGAACAGTGCCACTAAAATGTTTTGCTCCCATTGAGATGGATGACCACTATTTAAAAAAACAAAAAACACTAACCTTTTCTTTCCCAGTGTTACAGGTATGATATGCAGATGCCTGCAATGATGTCTATTGCTGTATTACTGCACTGATCTTGTGCGCTAACTATGATTGTTCTTACCATGTATTCATGCACATCTTGTAAGTCGCTCTGGATAAGAGCATCTGCTAAATGCTTAAAATGTTTTAAAAAATGTAACCAAAATGGCTATGTCTTCGAAACCAACCACCTGCTTGTTTGACCCAATACCAACAAAATTAGTTAAAGAACTCCTCCCTGTGCTAGGCCAGTACATGCTCAAGATCATTCATATTTTTCATAAAAAATATTAGAGAAAGCTGTTGCAAGGCAACTCAGTGCCTACCTCAGGACATATTGTATCTACAAAACCTTCCAGTCAGGATTTAAACCTCAACATGAAACTGCATTTGTATATGGGCACCTGACATGATTTTAAACATCGCCAAATATGATTAAATCTATCAATATACATCCTCAACAGTAGTATGGTGCCTGTTTTTCCACTTTGTGACAAGCCACCATATAAATAGCCCATGGATACATTCTCCTACTTTCGTAGGACATTTGGGATGTGAGTCAGGCATTTGTGAAAAGTGAGTATGAGACAGAAAATGTCCCAGTATGGCCACCAAAACCAGGGCAGTGTATGCTTTACAGGGTTGCACTGTCTCTCAGCATCAAAGTCTCAGAATTGGGGTCAGATTTTGATGTTTTTGCTATTGTTCAAGACAATCTGTAGCGAAATGCTCACTACAGATATATATCTTATGGGAGAATTGTAGTGAATAACGTTACTCAATTCAACATAATGGTATGTTGAAGGCACTACTAATGACAGGCTAGTCTTATTGCTTTTAGTGTGTTGCTTTACAAGACATGATGGCAAAAATATTTTAAAGACTGCCGATTAAAAATCAAATTGAACATTACGTCTTTCTCAAAGGATGATGAACTAAAGAGCTGCACAAATAACATTGTTAGCATTGGTCATTTTAGCCAGCTTGCTAGACATTGTAACCTATTGGTAAAACGCTCTACTTTTCATTCAGGATCTTATTCTAGGCCAATTCCAAGGTTTCCCCTTGGGCCCTGGAGACCTCAAGCCCTAAGCTTGGGAGTTGGCAGTGCCACGCTCTAGGGGATAAGGGTTGTTCGAAAACAAAGTTGTCACAGTGAGGTTGCTCAAATCAGCCCTTAAAATCGCAGATTTGGACAAAGTAAAACCAATGGTGACTTTGGGATAAGGGGGTATTCTAGAAACCACCCCACAACCACCACGATCCATGATCGACTGACAGCTGGTGGCAATGTTGCAGCTTATTTACTTTCTGGTCTGCAGACTTCTACATAAACTACAGAACAGAGGAATACGAATCATCACCTTCCCCAGAAGGACAGATAAATTATAAAAACATATGATTATTAGTATTTAGCTGGTAGGTGTTGGTTTAACAAGACAATCACCATCAGGTTCTGTGTGGCTCAGTTGGTAGAGCACGGCGTTGGCAGCGCTTAGGTTGTGGGTTCAATTCCCACTGGGACCACATGTACTGAAAAATGTATGCATTCACTACTGTAAGTCGTTTTGGATAAAAGCATCTGCTAAATGGCATATATTATCAGGTAGCCTACACACCATGTATTTCTGGATGTATTGCAGCAGGAAAAACATTGTCCACCAGCCTTCACAGTATTTGATTCATACTTTAATTAGCTCATCACAGCAGATTATTAAAGCGCATATTTGTACAACTCCCTCTCGAAAGATCTGCTTAGCTTCTGAAAACATCCCTCAGTCCCTCAATCCCTCAGGCACTGGAATGATTGCTGGCTGACAGCATGGCACGTGATCAAAACAAGAGCCCTCGCTGAGTGCGTGAGGGCTTAATGAAGGGTTGCTCAGATATGGCCCACTGTGTCGCACCACAGAGGGGCCACAGGTAACTACCAAAATAAAGGAAATGCTTGATTAAATGAAGGGTTCTGGGGGATCTGTTACGGTGTGGGGTGTATTTTCCTGGCATGGTTTATGTCCACTCAACCTCTTAGAGGGGAAGATAAATGGAAATAAATACAAGGCCATTCAGAGTGATCACCTTCATCCTATGGTGAAGCATTTATATCCTGATGGGAGTGATCTCTTCCACGATGACAATGAGTGACGATGGCATGAGTGGTCACTGAATGGTTTGATGAGCATGAAAATTATGTAAACCATATGCCATGGCCATCTCAGTCACCATATGGGAGATTCTGGAGCAGCACCTGAGACACTGTTTTCCACCAACATTAACAAAACACCAAATGATAGAATTGAATGGTGTTACATCACTCCAGTAGAGTTCCAGATACTTGTAGAATCTATGCCAAAGCGCATCAAAGCTGTTCTAGTGGCTTGTGGCGGCCAAACACCCTATTAAACACTTTATGTTGGTGTTTCCTTTAGTTTGGTAATTATCCGTAGGTTCACCTTTTGAAGACATTGTTTTTAGTGGTCGATTCAGTGTAGATCAGCAACACATCACATTGTTGTAGAAATCAAAGCAGAGAAACAACCATAGAGACAGCCTTTCTCCTCACACAGTCCTTTCTCATTTACGCCAATGTCTCTGGCAGAAAAACAAAAATAAGTAGGCTATTGTGCTTTGAGAATCAAACAGACACGGCTAATGGGGTTAACATAATTTCAGGCCAACTGCCGAATTTAACGTGATTTTTACTTTTTTATAGTTTATAAAAAAACTTAATCACCAAGTACTATGGTATTTATTCTTTTCAGAACCTAGCCTACACTCCAAAAGGTTCACTTTCAAAGTTATGTGTTCGTATCTCCGAGGTTCTACTCTATAGTGGAGTTTACCATCTTCTAAAATATATTATCTTTGCTGGTACCGTCTCTGCGAAAGGCGACGCTGACTGTCGTGTCATGATGACGTCAAGGCAATGGCCGCTCTCACTGTGTAATGTAGAGTTTTTGATTCTCTCCGGTTAAAAGAAAATAACATCGATCTGATTATTTATTGTAGTTTTTCCAATTCAGACGGGGAGAGACTGGGTTGTTTTTAAGATCACGGCCCTGTTTCCAAAGACGATCAGGCTGGAAAGGTACCAGTTAGCTCGCCAAATGTTTATTAGCTAAGTAGCTAGCTAGCTTGCTAACCCCAGCTACGATCAGAGTGTTTCGTGGGTGAATTGTATCATTGTTAATGAGTAGGAAGCATGGCTCATAATAGATCAATGGGTAAAGCGGTATTTGTGGATGAAATGTTACGTCAAAGTACATTATGTAACTTAAATCTGTGTTGCAAGGAGGTGCCGCGTTTGCAGAAATCAGCTGCGGCGCCAGTGGCGTGGTGTTGGATTGCAAGGGCAGTGTTCGGGCCTGCTAGCTAACTAGCCCGCTGAACACAGTAAGACGTCCCTCCTTGCATGGCAAACTATCTACCGTTCGCTAGCTAAATAATTGCATTCGCTCACTGAACAAACAGGGTTTTCGGCAGTAAGACTGCAGTTTGGTAGCTAGTTCTAAAAGTGAAAATGAGATTATATGAAGTGTGTGAGCATGTGCCTTTTTAATTTAGCGAAGAGACTGGCTAACTAGCCAGCTAATCAGTTAGCAAGCCATCCAGCTAGTCATTTATAAGACTACATGACCCTGGACTGGCGTAACTTGGCGAGCTTGCTTCTATCGATCACGTTGAGAAATTACGATTCGCTCATATGTAGCTTGTAACAATTTGCTAGCTAGGTAACCGGAAAAAGAACAATGCAATTGTCTATGACGCGCAACGTGTATTGTAGTAAAACTGTAACATAAACAATGCAATATTTAAACGAATAAATTAAAATGTGTTTTATTGTTCTCGGACACATTTTAGGCGGATCTGTAAATGTCATAAGTTGATCGAATGAAAACTTAATGCTAGTTAGTTTACGCATTACAGGCGGCAATTTTGAATAACGTCGGGAAATGTAATGACCAGTATTTGTAGCAGTTTTACCTATTCAATAACATAATATATGTAATGTATGCATTTTAGCTGACGCTTTTATCAAAGGCGACTTACAGTAGTGAATGCATACATTTTTGAGTGTATGTGGTCCCAATGGGAATAACGATGGCTTTCGTTCCCTATTGCGGCCTTGTCCCATTGAGAACATACGAATACATAATGACGGGAACACGCCGTCATTATATTGTTCATGACTTTTGTTACTGACAGGATCTTATCACGTCAGTTATTTTTGTTGCATTGTTTCTGTCATCGGTCTTAATAGTTTTTCGCTTTTCCCCAATTTGCCGTTTTTGTTTAAGTTCAGAAAATGCACTCTGAATAGCGATTTTCACTTATAAAAATGTGACAACAAATCAGGGTTGATTAATTGACCGACTTAATGACAGACAGACAGACAGACAAAATGACCAGAATGGTGATTTATGACACCAGTACACTGCTAATTTTGTAGTAGCACTGAAATTATACTGTTGAAAGGTAGGCATCATCTTTCATTTTCTTCCAGTGTGTCTAGTCCTTTCTGCCCTTGCCACTTGGCCAGGGTTTTTGTGGCGTGTGAGCTCTGCCCTGAGCTGAGAATGTCAGTACCACAGCCCTCTTCTTCCTGTGTGTTCACAGAATAGTCTCTGATGGACACCCCCGAGAGCCCCACCCAGTCCCCGCAGTCTCCCCTGGAGGAGGAGAGAGGCTACTCCGACAGCGATCTGCTGAACGACGACGAGCAGGAGGGGGAGGAGGAGGAAGGGGGTGGGGCCTCAGAGTTGGAGGATGAGCTGGACGAACAGGACGTGGAGCGGCAGCAGCAGCAGCGGCAGCAGCAGCAGCAGCAGCTTGACGGAGGCCATGACCGTGTATCAGACCCAGAGGAGGAGGAGGAGGAGGAGTTCGGGGAGGGCGGACAGCTGAACGGGGACGGGGAGCCGACGGGGCAAGAAAAGCACGTGAGTTCCTTGAGGAGGAAGACGACGAGGAGGAAGACGACGAGGAGGAAGACGAGGACAGGGTCAGCCAAGGCCCCAAGTCCCCCGACTCTGAGCCCGAGCAGGAGAAACCGCCCCGCGCGGCCGAGGAAGACGAGGACGAGGAAGAGGGGGTGATGACGGCGCTGGCCGCGGCGGTGGAGCGGGCAGCGGGGGTGGAGGAAGAGGAGGAGGAGGAGGAGGAGGAAGAGGAGGTGGTGGTGGTCCAGCGGAGGGTGGTGAGCGACCCGAAGGACGAGTCGCCCTCGGCGTCTCGAGACCTGGATGAGCACGAGCTGGACTATGACGAGGAGGTGCCCGAGGAGGCGAGCGGGCCCGCCCCTGAGGACGAGGAGTCGGCCAGAGGGCCCGGGGACGAGGGGGAGGAGGACGACGACGAGGAAGAGGAGGCAAAGGCCAAGAAGAGAGAGGTGTCGCTCCCCCAGGAGCCCCAGCCCAAGAAGCCGGAGGAACCCCGGGCCCCGGAGAGGGGCCGAAGGGAGTCGTTCCGAGACAAGAAGAAAGACGAGGACGATGGCGAGATCGACGAGGGAGAGATCGACGTGAGTGCCGCCTCCTTGTTAGACAGCGTGCTGTGGTTGCTGCGGGGAAAGGGCCGTCCTTTTCAGTCTTGGTCACTCTGTTGGGCCTCATCAGCATAGTGAACTTACATTTGACATTTACATTTTAGGAATTTAGCAGACGCTCTTATCCAGAGCGACTTACACAGTTTACATTTCTTTACATACAATCTATTTATACAGCTGGATATTTTACTGAAGCAATTCAGGTTAAGTACCTTGCTCAAGGGTGCAATGGCAGTGTCCCCACCTGGGACTTGAACCTGCAACTTTTGCGTTACAAGCCCAGTTCCTTAACCATTATGCTAATGCTGCCACCCTAAATCACCCGAGTAGTCCGTTTGTCACATTTCCAATCCTGTTGTTAATCCTCTCACCCTTTCCACGGTGTTCTTAAGTATGAACTTGACCCCTTATTCGCTGTCAGACCACAAAACACAGCTGCGGTCTGTGCTCTACCCCTTTTCCTCTGTAGAACTGGAGCCAAAGCTGGCTCACTAGGCTTTACCATTGCATTACCCACACACCTTTGTCTGTACTAAATGTAAATGTAAAATGTGTATTGTAATATATATATATAATATAATATATAGCAATACATTGTATTGATACCCTCAAGCTGAGATGTAGCACACAACATCAATCAGACTGAATTCCTGCCTTTGCTCCAATTGAGATACCTGCTCGTGCTGCCTCTGCAGCCCAAAAGCAAGGTTTTCTGAGAAAATGAGTGTCCTGTCAATCGAAATGACAATGTGCTGCTTCCCGTGTTTATCGCCCCAGATTTAGTCGCAAACACAGACGGAAGCTACACAGTTATGCGGCCCACCCATAGTTTGCATGCAAGTAAGCCAGCACCGATAGCACGAAGGCTGCAAATTAGGCTCCAGTTCCACAGTGGGAAAGTGGTATAATGAGCCAGTAGTCCTAAACTGGTCTAAAACGTAGAATATTAGGCTAAAGGCGGAATTATGCTTCTGCGTCTGCGAATCTGCGAACATGCACCCGCGTCGCATGCGGACGTCCCCATGGGGGTTTGCCGACATACTTGCGCTTGGCGTTAACGCGTGCGCTAGGGGCCAGTGTTGCGTTTACTGAAACTAAAGACCGTACAGAGAACGAAGAAGAAACCCAGAAACGGAGATCCGTTTTCACCCCCGGTGTTAAACGAAGAGACGTGCTCGTTGCGTTGTAGTCGATCCATTTCTCTGGCCTACAGAAATGGATAGGAGAAAGGTACTGAATGCCTTAAAAAAAAGAATTTAGTTGGCTATGCTGTCATCACAACCTGATGATTTTTATAATATTTTGATGAGGGGTCATACAGATGTTTGTGTTTGCGAACCTCGTCTGAGAGTCGCTCCTCAAACTGCTCCGTAGCTATTTCCCCACTTGATGTTTTGGTTCTTTGTTTTAGTTCCATTTTGGGTCTTGGCCCAACCCCTGTGCTACCGGATATACTTCCCTGCTCAACCAATCAGCGCGTGTTTGACGCGCACGACCACAGCTATGCGCGCGACGTGTTGTTAAAATTGTGCACGTCGGCTCCTCCGGGGTCACCCATAAACCCCTTCTTTTACGTGCATCTTCGTAGAAGCGTAATTCCCCCTTTACAAACAATGTAAAGGGGAATTACCAGTTTAGGACTACTGGCTCATTATACCACTTTCCCACTGTGGAACTGGAGCCTAATTTGCAACCTTCATGCTATTGGTGCTGGCTTAATTGTGTGCAAACTATGGGTGGGCTGCATAACTGTGTAGCTTCCGTCTGTGTTTGTGAATTATTGTTTAACTGCTCTTGTTTAAGAAGACACTGGCCTTGTTTCAGTCACCTCAATTTTAAAAAGCTATATGCGCAGGGGGCCTTCTAGGAGTCTTAAGATTTCAAGATGGGACTTGATGAGCCAACTCTATAGCTTCTCTTATCTTTAGTTTGTTATGTAAATTACAGAGATGGGCCTGAGAACAAACAGGTTCTGTCTCCGTTTTCTTTTCCCATCACGGGGAGTGCTTCCCGAGGATTCTGAATAGAGGGATGCGACAGTTTGTCATGCAACCTGTGCACTGAAACCCTAAAGGCTCCTCCTTCTGGCACCAGTTGACCAATCACAGTGGATTCAGTGCTGGCACTGTCCAATCACTCGATTTGAAACCCCTGCAGACTGAGGGGAAAAAACAAGCAGCGTGCTCTTCCAGAAGGAACAGAACATTGTCACAGACGTATTATTTATTTCATATCAAGTGCACAGACAAGGAACCCCAAGCCAAATTGAAAACCTTGCTGAAATCCTGTTGTGGTATTAAGAGCTTGATTTGCTGTTGTTTTGTTTTCTTGGTTTTGTGGGTACCTCTTCCAAATAAGGTGAGGTCAGTGATTAGGTGTCTTCATCAATGTCACAATGGGCGCAAGCTTGCGTTACGGGTTTGGAGTTCTGGTCCACACAGATGCCTGAAAGGTTTGGACTTACTAGCCGAGTGGCAAAGATTAGAAAAAGGCCAGTGGCGCTCGGTCATTAGAGACTCATGACCACCTGCTGCTTGGTGATGGAGGTGCCTGTGTTGGTGGGAAGTCTCCCCTTTGACTCAGCCCATGCACGCAAGCAGAAAAGCCATTCGACTTTCTGTCTTTACCATCACACAGAAAGCAACATCACAGATGACTTTCAAGCGAATCGCTGACATGACGATTCTGACAAGTTATGAGCACATGGAGCTAGCTTAACTAAAAGGATAAATCAAAGCTTAGTGCTATATTTAAAAATAAGCCTAAAAGTAGCGGCTGGCGGATAACGCACCCGTATTTGGCTGGTCCTGTATGAGTGTGAGCTGCCTATCAGGGACACGGTTTGAAACCCATCTCTTCCAGACCGGCCTTGCCCGTTCGCCCCGATCGGGGGTGGCATTTGGCTGACTGCTCCTGAGGGAGGGGAGAGGGTGGTCGGCACAAACTCGCTTTGAAGCACGTACGGGTGTCTCCAGAAAGGGGGTTGGTGAATTCTGTCTCGAAGGAGGCGGGTCATCACCAGGCTCGGAGAGTAGCTTGCCCCGTAGAGACTGGTGGCGATAAAAAGGGTATAATTGGCTTCCAAACGGGGAAAAATCTGAAACAAAAATGTAAATAAATAAATAAATCTAAAAGTAGATAATATTACAAGAATATGTATTTAGCTTTCAGACTTCTATCAGTAGACTGTCCACCACCTTAAGATATTTCGTGCTTCTCAATTCTGCAGTGATTGGTCGGTCGCGTCCATGTCATCAAGCGCAACAATAAAAGCTGTTCAAATAATTTGAACTTTGGCGTGCGGCATGGCTATACACACAGCCTGTTCGCTTCTGCACATTTTTCTCCATTGAAGACAATGAAGGGAAAATCGCAATTGCACAATTGTGCTTTTGTGTGAAAGACCCATTCAACTTTTCACGTCTATTTGCCGCTTTCAGGCCTTTTGATATGATCCTGTGAACTGACCGTGCCTGTTTATAGCCCTTAGTGAAGGTTGAGACCAGCGGCGGGCCCAGGTGCATTGTGGTCCTGTGGAGGAATACAGTTGGCAGTGGTTGAGTGAGTCGTTGCACTGACACCATCTCAGCTGGGTTTCCCTGTGTCAGGGCACAAGGGCAGATGGACAAAATAGTTCTGCTTTATCCCCTGCACCTCAGATCAGAGTTGTTTGGATTCAGGGTTTTCCCCCCCAGTTAATAGCATCTCTTAGCATGCAGTGACAACCTGTTGCGGGCACCACATTTCACATTTTACGTTTCAGTCTTTTGGGTTTCAGTCTTCCTTCCGCACCTACAGGCAGTTGGTGAACAAAATTAAGTCGTATTTATTTTCAGCCAATGGCGTGTTCTATCCCACCCCACTGTCTCCACTTGACCTTTTTCCACTTTTTGCCTACGATTTTTCCCAGTGATTCTCCATGTTGATTGGAGATTTTTACCCTTCCAGGGTCAGAATCCATCAGTACACCAACTCAAGGACCTCATTTTTGTCCTCCATCCTGGTATTAAAAGAAAATGCAGCCGTCAGGGCTAGCAGCCTATCTACCCCATTCTGGTGGAGTCTAGGCAATGTCCTTTCCCAGAGAGCCACTTGTTTTCTGGGAAGGTAAGGTGATGTACTCTGCTTTCCATTTCAACCCACAGGATGATGACCTGGAGGAGGGGGAGGTGAAAGACCCCATGGACAGGAAACTCCGGCCCCGCCCCATCTGCAGGTTCTTCATGAAGGGTAGGGCCTCTCAAAGCACTCGCCTGTACTTTAAAAACCAAAACAACACTACATACATGGGGAGCACTCTACCAATACTGATGTGTCACTGTAAGAGCAGTGTCAGATAAAATGGGTACTTGCAAGAACCTTTGCTAATATATTGTTTTTAAAGAGTTCAGTGGCCTCCCGGGTGGTCTAGCGGTTACAACGGTCGACGCTGGCCACTGCGACCGGGGTTCAATTCCACCGGCCGCGCCAGTATCGGCTCTGGCCGCGAGTGCCACGAGGGGGGGGCAATTGGCTGTCCACCCCAGGGAGGGGGCAGGGAGGAAGCCGACGTGAGTCCGTTGTGTATAGGAGTGGCTCTGTATACCGGAGTTATGTTCGACAGGCTTAGCGAGTGCCGTCTCGGAGGAGGCGGTACATCGCCTTTTTGTCACTGCCAGTCTCAGGACTATGGCAGCGAACTCGCAATACGAGGGGGGGATTGACATGAAAAGAGAGGTTGTAATTGTCTACTAAATTGGAAAAAATGTAACAAAAGAGTAACAAAATCTTTATTAAAAAAAAGATGCCGTTCAGCAATGAATACAATAGGCTAAGGACATTGGTAATTGCGCACTAATTAGGCTAGCTAGCTTCCAATTCACGACATTGTTTGTGTGAGGTTGTAACATGACCTAACAGCATTGCGCTGCTGCACACACATGAAAAAGGGTGTATACAAATCATTATTGGGCTGATGTTTATGGGTTTTTGCTGTTCCCTTTTCAAACAAATAAGCTGGTACATGATTTCTGTGCAGCATGTTGGGAACTGTAGTTCAATGGAGAAACTATTATAGATCTGAATTGATATTGACCATTTATCCGATGAGAAACCAAACACACTTATCAAGCCTCGTTTACCTCCTAAGTGATGCACCAGAAAGTGATAAGATATATATACTCATTTGATTTGCCTTTGTAATGCGCTGATAAAGCAGTCACCTGGGAAACCCTGGGAACAGCACCACAGTTACCTGTAGCAAGACGACTCTTACCTGTTGAAGGCACAGATGTAGGTTGTTGCTAAAATGTTTTAATTCAGGGTTGCAAGTATCTGAGTGTTTTGGGCAGCAGGGGGCACCATTTCACCACTCATTGCAGAGCTATAGTTTAACTGAATCAAGTAAAACTTGAACTCTGTTCTAGTTTTAGTTAGAAATCACTTTTAAGGTCACTGGGTGCCACGGTGCCTTGTAAAGGTTGTGTTTTCCTACAGATGATATCAATGGTGATCAATTGAAATTTTACAAAGAAAAAGTTGCCGAGTACTTATTTGATATCACCTGGCTTAAGCCACGGCTGTAAAACTGGGGAAAAGCCCATCAAAGTACAGGAGGTAAAAGGGAAAATGTGTCATTTGAGAGCGTTGCAGTCCAATTTCTAAACTATTTGTATTAGATATATAATTAAAATACCTTCAATTGTCATTATAAAAGTCACACAAAGTATTACAGACAGATTGCGATTCCAGAGAGATCATGAGGAATTGACTTAAGGAAAAGGGAAAGAAATCATAATATACAGTTAAATGCACGTGTAGTATGTCATACCTGTGTATTGCTTTGTAGCTTGACATTTACTGTTATTTAATCAAACCTGTGACACATACAAACAAAGAATGATAAATGAGAATACTCCTTTCAAGGAGCCAGTTGGCCATGTAGCAAGCTGTCGTTCCCCCTGGACCATTGCAGAGGGTAATGGTGGGAATAGGCCAATACCAAGAGGTCAAAGGTTGTCAGAGACTCCAGCCCCATGATGGTCCAGTAACTAAGGGCACAGGGAAGATGACAGAATTTTCAGATTTCTGGAAAATAATTTTGACAAGCTGTCCAGAGTGGGAATTTCCTGCCACTTTCATTGAATCACTGTATTTGAAAAGGATCACTGGTTTGTTTCTAGAAGTGATACATTGTTGGATGTGCCTTACAGGATGTTTTTGGCTTTAGGAAAAGAGCCCCTCTTTTGGGAATAACTCATCCGCTCTCCCTCTCTCCCCTCTCTCCCTACTTCTCCCCTCTCATCTTCTCTCTCTCTCTCAGGTAACTGCACTTGGGGAATGAACTGCAGGTTCATCCACCCTGGAGTCAACGACAAGGGAAACTACTCCCTCATTAGCAAGCCTGACCCTTTCTCTCCCAATGGGGGAGCACCTGGGGGCCCGCACCCACTCATGCCCTCCAATCCCTGGGTATGATCTCCACCCACCCCACCCCACCCCACCACTCTCTCTGTTTCTCGCACTCTCTTCTCTCTCTCTCTCTCTCTCTCTCTCTCTCTCTCTCTCTCTCTCTCTCTCTCTCTCTCTCTCTCTCTCTCTCTCTCATATCAATGTATATCACAGTGATACACATTGCTACATCTTATGCACACACATGCTAAATCTCTCACAAACACGCACACTGGTATATCTAAAACACACAAACGTGCTCACTCTCTTACTGGAATATAGCCCGTGTAGGCTGTATCAACAAGCTGTCACAGATAAATGTATATGGGACAATTTTTATGGGACAAACAATTGTCCAAAATACTTCCATAAATGTTACACATTTTTAAAAGACTTTAAATACGACAAAATGTTCCAAAAAAATTCCCATCTCTGGGGCTTTACTTTACTTTGCTTTGCTTTCATTTTGCCCCACAGGTTGTCGATATATTATTAGGAACTACTTGAAGTAAACAAGTAAAAGTAAAAACTGCCACTACTGCCAAAAAAACTTTGAAACTTGCCATTGGGTAACCAACACAAAAAGATGCTTTTTGGAACTTTGGATTCTAGTTGTTGTCGTGATAAAATTATTATAATAAATTGTCTATGATTAATATTCATTATTATTATTAACATGTACTTTTTATGACCGACACCTGAGGTGCAGCTACCCAAAGATGGTGAGGCGTTAGTAAAACGGGGCAATGGCCTCAGAAGAGCAATATATGCATTCTGTATGTTAGTGAATGCCTTTTCATTGTATCCACATAGGTGAGTTAGCCGTTAAGCTGTTACCTTTCCTGAGTGAAGCTGTAATGGTCCTGACACTGACACTGAGCTGCAACGCCCAATCACATCATTTAGTTTTCCAACAAACCCAGCTCTCAAAAAAGCACACGCAAGACAGTTCTGTCTCTTTGACAATGAGGTGAATACATACAGTACCAGATGTTGTGTGTAAAGAAAAAAATCCATTACCGTGCGACCAAAATAACCTTCCACGGACTTTAACACCAACACTAATACGCTTGCTTCTCCCTGTTGCGTTTTCAATTGAGCGCGTATGTTTTCTTTCTATTCTACAGCACATACATGTACCATATTAGTACGTGTGTACCCGCATGTGCACTATTAGTTTGTGTCTGTGTTAGGGCTGTCACTTTACCAGAAAATAATGTTCGATATTCGGAGCAGAATTGTAGATTCATTCGAATTCGAATTTTTCCGCGTGGTTTGAAATTGCAAGGCTGAAAATATCCGTTGGCCGGTAATTATTTGTATTACGCGTTTTACCGTTTGTATCCACAAGAGGGCACAAGCAGACAGATCTTTCGTCAGAATTAAAAACTACTTAGTCGGCTACAAAGTGGCATTGTAACACCTACTATCTTTCTGGCATGGATCAGGCTCCTTGTCTGCAGCACCCTCCATTTACAAAATGCTTAATAATAATTAATTAATAATTACATTTGAATTTCCTTATTCATGTTTGAAACTGGTGTTTTTATGCAAATTCGACGTGTGTGTGTGTGTGTGTGTGTGTGTGTGTGTGCGTGTGCGCGTGCCCGTGTGTGCGTGTGCGTGCAAGCAAGTGTGCTTGTATTTCTAAAGCGTGTGCGCACGTTTGTGTACACCATTAGTATGTATGTATGCATGTACAGGTGGTGGCCATTAAGCTGAAAACATTTGGACAAACGAGAGACAGAAAGTATATTGAAAGCAGGTGCTTCCACACGTGTTGTTCCTGAGTTAAATCCGTGAACATACCGTCATGCTTACGGTCATGTAACAAACGCTGGGCAGGCCTGGGTGCCTATAGAGCACGGCTAGAAGATGAGACCCCAGTGACGTTGAAAGAGGGGTGATTGTTGGGGCACATTTGGCAGGAGCTTCAGTGATGAAGACTGCTCGACTTGGTTTCGCGAGGAACGGTGTCTTAAGATGACGTCAGCATGGAACTTTGAGGGACACTTGTTGTTGATCATCAACAAGGGGCAGATGTAGTCTAAACAAAAACTAAAGGGCAAACAGGCGTGAATCGAATAACTGCACATTTTAATCCGGGGGCGTGAGCAGGCGGTTTCATCACCAATGATCCGACGTGAACTCCACAGAGCAGGCTAACGTAGTCATACATTGCATTTACATTTTAAGCATTTAGCAGACGCTCTTATCCAGAGCGACTTACAAGATGTGCATTAATACATGGTAGGAGCAGTCATAGCTTGCGCACGAGATCAGTGCAGTAATACAGCGATAGACATCGTTGTAGTCAGACGTCACCCTGTTAACTGCCTTTATATTGGTCGCTCCACCCTTTTTTGCCACTACTTGTGTGTTTGTACGCGCACGTGATGTGTTTTGTTTTGTATCTTGAAGATCTGTGCTGATTCTGTGTCTGTGTCTGTGTGTGTGTGTGTGTGTGTGTGTGTGTGTGTGTGTGTTGTGTGTGTGTGTGTGTGTGTGTGTGTGTGTGTGTGTGTGTGTGTGTGTGTGTGTACGTATGCATTAATAAGCGTGTTCTCTTTTCAAGGGAGGGCCAGCTGTTGAGGAGTTACCCCCTCCACCCCCACCTGTGGAACCTCCGGTTGAGAGCGCTTGGGAGAGAGGGCTCCGACACGCCAAAGAGGTACTGTACTGCCCGCTTACTTGTACCTGTGTGCCTACCGCACCTGGGACAAATGCATCCTGTACTCTATTTCCAAATGTACTGGCCAAAAACCAATGCTTTGTATTTGAAGTACTTAAAGAAACCAGTACTTGTATTTGAAGCATTTTCAAACACTTCCTTAAAATGCTACCAATATTTTCAAATACCATTCCCAATACCTTCATCAAATACTAAGGATGCCCAAGAATATAGGCCATAGGTAGCAATGAAAGGCATTGAAATCAATGTAAAGGTCTCTAGATAAGTTATGTCGAATAAACAATATGTAGAGAAGGTATGTTTATTTTCCTCTTGATTAAGAGGGGTTATCATTGAATGTGCTGCAGAACTGACAAGATTCAATGATATACTGATAACTGCCAAAAACCAACATAAAGGGTCTTAATAGGACATTGAGTCACCAGAGCAGCTTTGGCATAGATTCTACTGTCTGGTGTCTGGAACTCTTCCTCCACAAGAACTGTGTTTCTTTTTTTTTTTGTTGATGGTGCTGTCTTAGGCACCACTCCAGAATCTCGTTTTATGCTCATAAAAACATTCAGTGACCACTCGTGCCCTATGAATGGGGGCATTGTCATCCTGGAAGAGACCATTCCCATCAGGATAGAAATGCCTACCCTATGAATGGGGATAATTGTCATCCTGGAAGAGACCACTCCGTTGAACGCTGAAGAAGGCTGTTTGCTGAAACATGTTCGTTGTTATGTCTGACTGACCCAGTGCCATTAAATTATATAAAGGACATCCTTTGAGTGCTGGCGTTTTCAATTTTTTCAGTTGAATGGACATAAACCGTGCCAGGAAAATACACGCCATGCCATAACACATGGCATCATTTACTCAAGGGTTTCCTTTATTTTGGCGGTTACCTGTACGTCTCCACAGCTCGTCATAAGCAGTAATGCCCAGGTGTTAAAAAGCCTAGCAAGGTGATGCCATTGGCTGCTATAAAGTGCTTCTGTCTCACTTCACCTGGTTTTTGTCCACTTAGTTTCTTCACCATTTACACACGGGCCACTGAGCTGTGGCATTAAGCACCGAATGAGCCCTTCGCTGAGGGGTCTCCGAAATCGGAACAGAACGCTGCTGTTAGCGTGTGCGTGCGACGACACAGCGCCGAGGTGTTAAACGCAGCCTGTGTGGCTAGAGCAGGGTCGGGTTGTTCTTGCGGAGTGGAGCGGAGTACATTGGAGAGCTCCCGACATCCTGTGAGCAGCGAGCCCCCTCTCCCTCCCCAGGTGCTGAAGAAAGCCACCATACGCAAAGAGCAGGAGCCCGACTTTGAGGAGAAACGGTTCAACGTGACCATCGGGGAGGACGAGCGGGAGTTCGACAAAGAGAACGAGTTCTTCAGGGAACGTAATTACCGCATCACCAGAGAGATAAGAGAACCAGGGTGAGTACGGCTGTCCCAACACAGGGCGACGAATCACCCCAGGACTGCACTGAGGCCTCGTAACCCTATGGCTCGACGAGAATGTAAACGATTTTAAGAACGTGATGCGATCCATACATCCCTTGATAGACATCCCTTTTATCAGATCTCTGCCCCTGAATATTTATGTTTCCACTTTCCCTGCAGGAATAAAGGTTCATACATGTCAGCTTCCTTGAACTGTAAAATGACTTTGGATTAGAATTTGGAAGTGGGGAAGCTTCTGTGATTTATGCGTGTAGGCCAGGTGAATATTCCCAGCTCACGCTGGCGAGTGTGGGTCCGTTTCCTCTCTGACGCGGTGCGTTTGTGCGCGTGTCTCTGTGTCCGTGTGCGTCTCTGTGTCTGTCCGTCTGCCTCTCTGTCTTGTCTGTTTGTGTGTGTGCGTGTGTACGTGTGTGTATTTTCTCTTTGCAGTAGTGAGCCCTACCCAGACTCCTACTATGACTATGAGATGGAGGCGTTCTGGAGAGGAGGTCAATATGAGAACTTCAGAGTGCAGTACACTGAGACCCCCCTGCCCTACCATTATAACGTGAGTATGCACGCGCACACACACGCACACACACACACGCGCACACACACACACGCGCACACACACACACGCGCACACACACACGCGAAACACACACGCGCACAAACCAATAAAACGCAGACGTGCGCGCACACGCACAGAACCATAAAAGCATGCGTGCACACAGACGCACAATATTACAATCAAACAATTGAATTGAAACATGCGTTTCCAGTGTCTTCTGAGTTCAGAACCCAGGGCCCTTGGATTCGCAGTCTGCTGGTCCTGAAACATGACAGAAAGATTGTGTATGTGTCTGTCTGTGTCTGCGCACTTGTGTGTGTGTGTGTGTGTGTGTGTGTCTGTGTCTGTGTCTGTGTGTGTGTGTCTGTGTGTGTCTGTGTGTGTCTCTGTGTGTGTGTGTGTGTGTGTGTGTGTGTGTGTCTGTCTGTGTGTCTGTCTGTGTGTGTCTGTGTGTGTGTGTGTGTTTGTCTCTGTGTGTATGTGTGTGTGTGTGTGTGTGTGTGTGTGTGTGTGTGTGTGTGTGTGTGTGTGTGTGTGCGTGTGTGTGTGTCTGCGTGTGTGTCTGTGTGTGTTTCTCAGGAGCGGGACAGGGAGCGAGACCGACAGCGGGAGAGGGATCGCGAGAGGGAGAGGGAGCAGCGGGAGAGAGAGCGGCGCCAGCGAGAGAGGGAGAGGGAGAGAGAGCGCGAGCGGGAGCGCGAGAGGGAGAGGCAGCGGCGGAAGGAGGAGTGGGAGAGGGACCGCATGAAGAGGGAGGAGAAGGAGCAGCGGCCCGCCAGAGAGCGCCCCCTGCGGGAGCCCCGGGAGAAGAAGGAGGACAAGGAAAAACCCAAGCCCCGGTCTCCGGCAGCAGCCCCGCCTCCCAGGTCAATCATATACCCCATTATTACCATTCCTGTTGGGTCCAGAGGGAAGACCGCCCCCTACAGGCCCACCAACACCTTTTCCAGCAGCAAACTTCGTTTTCCCAGGATGTCTTCCATCCAGCACTCATATAATATAATGCAAGGCCGTAACCATGGAGTCAACATTGGGGGGGACCAAATCAATTTTTTTATATTTTTTATATCAGCTAGGCTATATATTGGGGGGGACATTTTGAGCATATCTGAATATTGGGGGGGATGTGTCCCCCCCAATATATATGGTCGTTTCGGCCTTGATATAATGTATGCCTTTTAGCAGACGCTTTTATCCAAAGCGACGGTAGTGAATGCATATAGTTTTCAGTGTATGTGGTGCGAATTGAACCCACAACCTAAGCGTTGCCAACGCCGTGCTCTACCAACTGAGCCACACACAACCACTAACCTAGCCTATACCTGTTTAGCGTCCGCTTCAGCATTTGTGTAGTTGTTACTATGAAATTTACCCTGTATTGGCACCAACGGCATTTACGTTTCAGCATGAAAGGGGAGGACTACATTGTTGAACGCTCAAACAATTACTCCATGCATCACATGGTTCGTCCGTGACGAATTACCTCATTCTTGCCCATTGAAATAGTGCTTTTATCAGTTGCCTTACAGTAGAGACATTTCATTTACAATGAATGTCATTGTTGCGAAATGTCATTGTTATGCAAACTTTCAATTGAAAAGTAAATATGGCTCAGATTTCCTGTTAATGCCAGCCAGTTGCAGTACAGGTCGTCTGCAATGTCTTCAGGAAAGAGCCAATGGCTAGAGTGCATGTGATGTCCAGCCAATAACAGGATGCATTTTTGTATTGAACTGACTTGGATCGCCAGTTGTGACATCAAAGGAAACTCCCTGGCTCAAGGCTGAATTTGAACTGACTGAATTTCCCTCAAAATGTCCTGACTGCAAATTAGATCAGTGGTGTCTGGCAGGGCAGCACTCGTCTGTGGTGACACAGTGGTCATTTCTGGTCAGGCAGCAGTCATCTGTGGTCAGGCAGCGGTCGTTTCTGGTCAGGTTGTGCTCGTCTCTGGTCAGGCAACGGTCATCTCTGGTCAGGCAGTGGTCGTTTCTGGTCAGGTTGTGCTCGTCTCTGGTCAGGCTGTGCTCGTCCCTGGTCAGGCAACGGTCGTCTCTGGTCAGGCAGTGGTTGTTTCTGGTCAGGTTGTGCTCGTCCCTGGTCAGGCAACGGTCGTCTCTGGTCAGGCAGCGGTCGTCTCTGGTCAGGTTGTGCTCGTCTCTGGCTGCAAAGTAGAGTTTGAATGCTGCCTAAGGCCTGTCTTCCTGCCTGTTGATTTAGGCAGTTACCTGTATATCATTGAATCTTGATGTTCTGCAGCACACTCAATGATAACCCCTCTTAATCAATGTCAAGAAGAACAGAAACATACCTTCACCACCCATACTCTAGACCACACAATAAAGTGTGTTTGTGGGGGGGGTGTCCTGCACAGAGAAAGATGTATGTAGTGTGTAAGGGGTGTAGTGCAGAGGTACAGATAGAGGTGTTGATTTTATTTCATTGATATATTTGGAAATACTCTCATATACTCGGTGCATTTACAGTGCCCTTTAAGAATTATTGGCACCCTTGGTGAAGATGAGCAAAAAAGACTATGAAAAAATGTCTTTGTTGTGCATCAACTTGATCTTACACTCACAATATGAGTGAAATCTAACCTTTAATTGAAGTAAAATTATTCAAAGAAAAAATAAAAATAAAATCCTTCTCAAAATTTTTTTTATAAACCTGTGTCATAATTATTGGCACCCTTGCATTTAGTACTTTGTGCACCCTTCCCTTGCCAAGATAACAGCACTGAGTCTTCTCCTATAATACTTGATGAGGTGGGAGAACACATAGCAAGGGATCTGAGACCATCTCTCCAGATCCTTCAGTCTCAGGGGACTGGGATGGCCATTGCAAAAGCTTGATTATGTGGTCAGTGAACCATTTTTTTGTGGATTTGGAGGTATGCTTTGGATCATTGTCCTGCTGGAAGATCTAACCACGACCCAGTTTTAGCATCCTGACAGAGGCAGACAGATTTTGATCTAAAGTCTCCTGGTACTTGATGGAGTCCATGATGCCATGTATCCTAACAAGGTTCCCAGGGCCTTTGGAAGTAAAACAGCCCCACAACATCACAGATCCACCACCATGCAAACACATTTTTTCATAGCCTTTTTTGCTCATCTTTACCAAGGGTGCCAATAATTCTTAAAGGGCACTGTAAATAGAATTGCAACCAACACATTTGATTAGTCTTATGTTTTAATTACAACATGCAGCCATGTAGTTGTATACAACCTAACCCATATGTGCTTATTTCAACATGAAAATAAGCCATATTGCCCTTCAGAAACAAGGTACCAAAGAGTTGAAAAGCAGACGATTTATTCGATGTATACCTTCCAAAAATGAGTCGGCAAGCTTTTAGGTCCCATCTGATTTGATAGTCTCATTGGTATTATTCCAGAGTGCTGCTGTTTAGCACCCCTCAGTCCCTGGAATGATTGCTTGGTGTTGCATCCCTCCTGTAGAGTTCCAGAATCTATGCCAAGGCGCATTGAGGCTGTTCTGGTGGCTCTTGGTGGACCAATGCCCTATTAAGACACTTTATGTTGGTGTTTACTTTATTTTGTCAGTAAATTGTATATCATTGAATCTTGAAGGCAAAAAGTGATTTGAAATATTGATTATTGACAAAACACTGGCCTGTATCGATGGACTAGGATTTCATGGCGCCCCAAAAATCGAGTTTCAGTCGAGCTCTGAGGCGTGTATCGCTTCCTCTCTGCGTTCCTCAAAACCCCTCTCTGTGTCTAGACATCCAGGAAGACGGCTCCGAGGCAGCTCAGGGCTGCGGAGGGAAAGCGGTTGTGTGTGTGTGTGTGTGTGTGTGTGTGTGTGTGTGTGTGTGTGTGTGTGTGTGTGTGTGTGTGTGTGTGTGTGTGTGTGTGTGTGTGTGTGTGTGTGTGTGTGTGTGTGTGTGTGTGTGCGTGTGTGTGTGTGTGTGTGTGTGTGTGTGCGTGCATTGTGTGTGCGTGTGCGTGTGCGTGCGTGTGTGCATTTGTGCGTGCGTGCATTTGTGTGTGCGTGCATTTGTGCGTGCGTGCGTGCGTGCATTGGCTTTGTTGTTTTTGAAAGAGGAGCACAGGGAAGTCACCTTGGCATGAAGCTTTCTGGTTTATGCGGTAATAGTGGAGGGGAATACCAGCACTGGATTCTAAGGAGATAGTGTATTGGGTGATATACCGATATAAAACAATTACGCAACTGAGTGTGCATTTCATAGCACGGGGGTTGGGGGGTGGAAGCCAGTATTTTTCCGGTCTTTTATATCGGTATATCACCCAATACACTTTATCTCCTTACAATCCAGTTGTGTCATTGTCTTTTATATTGTTATATTTGCGTCATCAGAGATTTTTTTTTTTTTTTTTATCTTTCAGAATTCAAATCTGTTATTGTTGCACCAATTGACACTGGCTGTCTAGTTTTCCTTGTTCTGTAATTTCGTCACTCTTACTGTAGAAAGCAGGTTTGTCTGCTGTCACGGGGAGGTGTCGAAAGCACGTCACAGGAGAAGCGCTAGCAGCAGGGGTTGCCCCCTCCTTTGGTAACATGCAATATGTTTGGAATAGCATTGTTTGGTCTATTTGTAGGCCTTGACAGGGAGGAGTAAAAGTCAGTTCAGAAATGCAGGATCTCTGTCTGTTACACCCACGCTACTCCGGGCCATGCTTCATTTTACATTACATTTACATTTCAGGCATTTAGCAGACGCTCTTATCCAGAGCGACTTACAGAGTTAACTTATTTTTTTTTTTTCTTTTCTTTACATTCAATCCATTTATACAGCTGGATATTTTTACTGAAGCAATTCAGGTTAAGTACCTCGCTCAAGGGTACAATGGCAGTGTTATGTTGGCATAGTTTGCACCATAACTGTAAGAACAATATCAACTCATTTTACATTGACATTTTTAGGCATTTAGCAGACGCTCTTATCCAGAGCGACTTACACAATTTACATTTCTTTACATACAATACATTTATACAACTAGTTATTTTACTGAAGGAATTCAGAATAAGTACCTTGCTTAAGGGTACAATGGCAGTGCCCCACCTGGGAATCGAACCAGCAACCTTTGAGCTACAAGCCCAGTTCCCTAACCATTACACTACACTGCCGCCCAACTCCACCTTTCAGTCCTAATCTGAGATCATGGGATCATTTTCTAATTTCTCTCGCAGACAAAAATGTGTCCAACCTTCTATCAAAATGGAATGTGACCTCCAGTGTCTTGTAAATTAAATATGAGTATTTATGAGGGGGTGGGGGCGCTTGGAACATTATTTGCTAGTTGAGTAGGCGCTGCGTGTTTGCCAGTCAGGTGTTGAGTGAAGTGTGAGCAGTGTGACAGAGTCTAAATTAAGGCACAGGAGACTTATACTCTCCTGGTTATGACCTGGAAGGGGGAGGAGTCAGAACCCTGTGTGGTGTGATCATTGAGTTGAGCCTGATCCCTCCCTCCCCTCTGTCCAGCTGTGCAGATTCGCTAAGCACTGTGCTGAGATCTGTATGCACTGCAGAGTGGGGGTTAGGCCCTGTATGTATGTGTGTCTGTCAGGTCTGGCACTTAACATTTTCTCTGCGAAAAATAAAAGCAATGCCCTAAAAAATGTTCAACACACTTGGATAGATTGAATGAATAAATGAGGAAAACTGTTTTAGATGCCAGTGAGAGACTCGGTCGTAATTGTTGCGCAGGGAAGAGTGGAGCTGCTGATCTGTTTTTGATCTGCTTCCATAAACCAAATGGAAATTGTAAATCCATGCTCAATTTTGGGGGTTTACTTATTTTTTTTTTTTTTTTTGATCTAGTCCGTTTTTTCTGTCCAGTCCTTCTCAGTGATCTCGCCGTGTCACAGAACAACGTGTTTCTCACATCCCAATTTAACCATTCCCTTTGCAGTGAGATTTTCATTTCACTGACTTCTGCCATTTCCCCTGTGCCCTGTGGGAATTGCATCATCTTTGTTTAGCTGAGTCAGTGGTGCTGGAACGGTTTGACGTTTCTCTCTCAAGATTTATGTCACGCTTTTATATGTTTGCCTCACGTGGCTGAGAGGGTAGGCGGTGGTGTCGTTTCTAGTTGCCTGTGAGCACTGGTATGAAGTTCGTTTCTGTGGGAATTGCATCATCTTTTGTTTAGGATTTGGGTAGAGCTAGGTAGTTCTGTTTCCGTGCCCAGGGGCAACCTCTCCCTTGTGTGGCATTGTGATTCTGGGGTTTGATGTTGTTTCTGCCCTGCAGAATAAGCCTTGTTTAAACAAGCACAAAATGTTGTGTTTCCGTGCTATAAAATTCCAGTGTCCTCTGCACTGTTCTGGAATGTTCTTATATTATTGCATATTGGTGTTGATCCAGTCAGTAAACCAGGAAGTAACCAGCAAGAAACCCTCTTGGTTTCTGTTCCTTCTTGCCCCTTGTCTGATGGAGGGAAACCTGGGACAAGACAGACATTTCGAGTGGGTGGGGGGGAAAGAAAGCTATGGTGTGAAATCGCTGTTGTACTTTCGTATTGCAGATTGTAATGGTACATCATACTTTGTAAGTGCAGACCAGACCAATTTGTATGTATGCACGCCTCTAATTTTACGAGTGTATGCATCCGTGTTTATGTTCATGGAATGAAATCGCTGTCAAAAATACATATGTTGGCCTCCCGCGTGGTCCAGTGGTTACAACGTCCGACGCTGGCCACGGAGACCGGGGTTCAATTCCCGTCTCGCCAAGTGTCGGCTCGGGCCGGGAGTGCCACCAGGGGGCGGCGATTGGCTGTCCGCCCCAGGGAGGGGGGAGGGGAGCCGACGTGACGTTCGCTGCGTAGAGTGGCCCTGTAGTACCGGGTTACGGTCGACGGCCTGCGGGTGCCGTCTCGTAAGAGGCGTCACTTCGCTTCGTCACTACCGGTCACAGGACTACGGCAGCGAACTCACATTACTAGGGGGGGATTGACGTTAAAATAGCGGGTCTAATTGGCTACCAAATTGGGAGAAAATGGGATAAAATCAGAAACAAATTTATTAAAAAAATAAAAAATAAAAAAATACATATGTAAGCAAAAAAAGATTTGTGAACGTAAATTGCAGATTGTAATCGTAAATAGCACTTTGTAATATAAGCTACCAAATATTGTGCTTAATTTCTAGCAGGTATGAGCTGGCGCGCCATTTTTCAACTGCAGATTTTCTAGCGACGGGTATTCTCCCTTTCATATTACGAATTGGCTGGTTTGCCCATATAAAATACAGGTTTTCCACTATTCTGGAGGTATAGTGCCGTATAAGTCAGAGCCCTGACATAAATCATATTGAAAACCTGTGGAATAGCGACTTGGAAGAGCGCAGTGCATCAACGGTCCCCATGCAATCTGACTGAGCTTGAACAGTTCTGTAAGGAACACTTGGAAAACGTTGCCCAATCTAGGTGTGCAAAGCTGGTAGAGACATATCCAAAAAGACTCATGGCTGTAATGGGTGCTTCTACCAAGTATTAACTCAACGCTGTCAAAAGCATATTTTTGAAAGCGATCTCACTTCATGAAAAGCCCTCTGTACCAGAGCAAATTCATTTTAATTATATTGGCTGTTGTATTTGGTGTCTCCACTTGAGTTAAAGCTAGTGTCTTGGGGCCTCCCATAGCATAGCATAGCAGTCTAATGTACCCGTATTGACATTTTACATTTTTACATTTTAAGCATTTAGCAGACGTTCTTATCCAGAGCGACTTACAAGATGTGCATTAATACATGGTAGGAACAATCATAGTTAGCGCACGAGATCAGTGCAGTAATACAGCAATAGACATCATTGCAGGCAGCTGCGTACCATACCTGTAACACTGGGAAGGAAAAGGTCAGTGTAATTTTTTTTATTTTTTTATTTTTATTTTTATTTTTTATTTTTTTTTTATTTTTTAATATATATAAAGATTATAGTGTTGAAACCAGACTGTACCAGCCCTGATCGGGGGCGGTATTTGGTATTTGGGGGGGAGGGGAAGGGTGAGCCGTCATACATTTGCTGTGAAGCACGTAAGGGTGTCAACAGAACGTGGGTGGGCACATTCCGTCTTTGTTTGCCAGTCAGGCATTGAGTGAAGTGTCAGCGTCAGCGTCAGCAGTGTAACTGAGAGTCTAAATTAAGGCAGAGGAGATTTATACTCCGTTATGACCTGCAGGGGGGAGGAGTCAGAGTGGTGTGTCTCACCTGGAGTGCTGCCAACCATGAGGTGACGCTGACATGAGGTGACATGTCCTATACATACACATTTGCGTATGAGGGTGAGGAATTGCATCATCTCTGTTTTGCCTGCTACCTCGCTCTCCTGTTTTTGCATTGTGTTTCGGCCGATTGTTGCTGTTGGTCCTCCCAGCCCTGCTCATTAGCATAATGTTACCTGATTTCCACATTAATGGTGCGGACGGGAAACAATACATATTTCGTGGAAGGAAAAGGAGATATATGTATATTGCACATATATCTTTTTATATTTTGCAAGGTATTGTGGCAGGTGGAAGTATCTCCTTTCAATCCATAAAATCTATATATTTCTTTTGAAGAAAGGCTATGCTACAGAGTGGGGGGGGGCTGGGGGAGGGGCTTGGTACGAGTTTGGATGAGGTTGTAAGGCCCTTTGTGCTTCTCTATTTGGTTTGCAGCGGTGCCAGTCATGTGCTTGACTGAGAGTCTAAATTAAGACGTAGGACATTTGTACTCCGTTCTGAGCAGTTGGGGAGGAGCTCTGGGTCTTGCGTCACACCTGGAGCGCTGCCAAGTGCCTCCCCATAGTGTACGCCGGCATGCCTGACAGTATCTGTGTCGGGGGCGGTTCATGCGGGACAATGACATCTCTGTGATTGCAGCTGGGGGTGAGGCAGTAGTGGGTGCTAGAGAGCCAGACAATTCAGGAATAATTTAGCCAGCCACAAGGAGCAGGATTCACCAGGCAAAGTACTACTTCATATTTTCTGTGAGAAAAAGAAAAGCAATAGCCTTAAAAATGTTCAACACACTTAGATATATTGACTTAAGAAATGACTTTAGACCGTTAGACTCTGTGTTCGACACCAGTGAGAGACGCAGTCGTAATTGCTGTGCAGGGAAGGGTGGAGGTGTTGATCTGTTTTAGATCTGCAAATGGAGATTGTAAATCCATGCTCATTTTTGGGGGGTTTAAAAAGTTTTTTTTACAGTCTCTTGGTCTCAGTTTTTTTCTGTTCAAGTCCATCTCAGTAATCTAGCCGTGTCACAGAACAACGTATTACTCACATCCCATCTGGACCCTTCCCTTTGCAGTGAGCAAAACGATCCAGGGATTTTCATTATCGTTCCAATGATTTCATTTCTGAGACTACAGACTTCCGAAATTAAACGATGCGCGGCTGCATCTAAAGAGATTGTGCTTTCTAAAGAAATGTATTTTTTGCTCCCACACAATAAGCCTTATTTGAACAAGCACAAAATGTTGTGTGTTCCAGTGTTGTGTGCACTGTTACGTACTGGTCTTATATTATTTCATATCGGTGTTGGTAAAATCCCGTAACTTGGTATTGCTGGTGTTACTATGCCAGTCAGTGAACCAGGAAGTAACCCTCTTTGTTCCTGTTCCTTGTCGTCACTTGCCTCATGCAGGTAAACATGGGCGAACGTGGGACACAACAAAATATGTTTTGGGGGGCAGGACGGGATGGGGAGGGAAATCCTTATATTTCAGAGCAACACATTCATTTGAATTAGGATGGTTCTTTAATTTGGTATCTCCACTTGAGTTAAAGCTTGCGTCTGCTGTTAAAACAATTAGGTGGGACCTATTTTAATTCAGATAGAATTGTACAAATGCTTGTTATTTGGCTCTCCTTCCTGTCGTTGTTTTTTAAATTTACGTTATGTAATTGAGTTGAATGCAGTCACTTTCAGTCGTTGAGCCCCCCCGATGTCATTGCATGCAGAAAAGACTGGAGACTACTGTTTGCAGAGGACACACTAATCCCAGATAAACTAAGTCCATAAGGAGATGAATGCTTCCATTTTAAAAGGAAATGTTTTCGAGACCATTCCTTAACTTGCTTCCTAGCAATATGTAGGGAGATGCAAATAGTTTGTGAAGAGTTAAAATTGTAGTATACAGAATCATATATTCCCAGTTGAATAGGGTAAATATTTTTCTAAATAAAATGAACAACTGTCATACCAACTGGCAGGTAAGAAAATTGAGAAATAAATCGCCTGCATATTGCGTATAACGAGCAAGGTTGACGGCAAAGTGTACCTGACCAATGACTCAATGTTCCACAACTGTCTCTGTGCAGTCCCCCATCAGTCTCTCTATAACAAGAAAAATCGAGAGCAGCACCAAAGTAATGACATTTGGGCAGAAATTGCTCACTAAATTACTTTAACCAGTCATGTGGAGAGTGACAAAAGCCTTTCTGGTTTTTTCCCCCTTTCTTCAAAAAGGAGGTTTGTACACAAAGGTAATCCAATTGAAGTGATCACAATAGCTCTAGCAGCTGCAGTGGCTGCTTTCCCTTCCTTCCCCTAGGTCCTCAGTCGAGTTTCTTTGTTATGGTTATGGAATTTTCACACGGAGTGAGGGCACACTATCTGTGACATCGCTTCAGTACACCCCCTTGCATGACCTTGTTTTTCAAGTTTAGCCATTTAAAACCGTAAGGACGGGCCACTGACCTGTTACTCATTATGGTTTAAGGTGGATTGTTTTCCTCTGTACTATTACATTGCACTGTTGATCAATAGACAACATATCTGTGAAATGTTATGTGAAAATTCTTCACAGAACCATTCTCTCCTGCACCCTGAGGCCCAGTCTTACACTGCTGCACCCCGAGGCCCAGTCTTACACTGCTGCACCCCGAGGCCCAGTCTTACACTGCTGCACCCCGAGGCCCAGTCTTGCACTGCTGCACCCCGAGGCCCAGTCTTGCACTGCTGCACCCCGAGGCCCAGTCTTGCACTGCTGCACCCCGAGGCCCAGTCTTGCACTGCTGCACCCCGAGGCCCAGTCTTGCACTGCTGCACCCCGAGGCCCAGTCTTGCACTGCTGCACCCCGAGGCCCAGTCTTGCACTGCTGCACCCCGAGGCCCAGTCTTGCACTGCTGCACCCCGAGGCCCAGTCTTGCACTGCTGCACCCCGAGGCCCAGTCTTACACTGCTGCACCCCGAGGCCCAGTCTTACACTGCTGCACCCCGAGGCCCAGTCTTACACTGCTGCACCCCGAGGCCCAGTCTTACACTGCTGCACCCCGAGGCCCAGTCTTACACTGCTGCACCCCGAGGCCCAGTCTTACACTGCTGCACCCCGAGGCCCAGTCTTGCACTGCTGCACCCCGAGGCCCAGTCTTGCACTGCTGCACCCCGAGGCCCAGTCTTACACTGCTGCACCCCGAGGCCCAGTCTTACACTGCTGCACCCCGAGGCCCAGTCTTACACTGCTGCACCCCGAGGCCCAGTCTTACACTGCTGCACCCCGAGGCCCAGTCTCTCACACTCCTGCACCCCGAGGCCCAGTCTCTCACACTCCTGCACCCCGAGGCCCAGTCTCTCTCACTCGTGCACCCTGAGGCCCAGTCTCTCACACTCCTGCACCCTGAGGCCCAGTCTCTCACACTCCTGCACCCTGAGGCCCAGTGTAATGATTGCTGACAGTTGTCTGCTCAAGCAAATTTAGCACCCAGTAACCACTGCGATAAATAGGGGTGCAGAATGCAGAGAGAGATGGACAAACATCTGACAGATCATATATATTTTATTTGACACAATGCCTTGGTTATTCTGACTGCACTTTTACCATGTTACCATGCTTTAGAATTTGTCATTGCTTGCCAAGTTTAATAATTAACTAATAATGTTGTTGCTACTTTGCGATTAGAAGCTGGACTAGAAAATTCCTTTCAAGTCCCATGGGCTTTCCCTTTGTCGAAGACTCTTGATGTTATTGTTGACCTTTTACGTGGTGCTAATTGTTAATGCTCTTATCAGGATTGTTTTGCCTCTCCGCGCCCTCAGCAGTAATTACAAGCTTCCGTGTGTATGCTTGACGGGGGGACTAGAGTTTTGGACAAACTGGGAATGCCCCACACCTCTTTAATTTATTTTAGCAAATATTTGGTCTGTCCGATGGTTGTTACCCTGTTAGGTGACTGCTTGGGTGGCCTTTACCGACAGGAAGTAATGAGAAATTAGCCTCATCTGTTTGATTTTTATGTGCTGTATTTGCACATCTGTCGTCCATGATCTCATTTGTTGTTTATCAAGCCCCTCTTTATTGTGGTTATTCCCCAGTTTTGAGTTTTGACTGGCAGATTACTCACACCCTCACTATTCCGTGTATTAAGCTGGCAGGTTTGTGCCACCATTACTTCAGCAGTCCCTAGGTCAGGGCTCTTCATCCCTGGTCCTGGAGGGCTGCAGTGTGTGCTGGTTTTAGCTCCAGTCCTAGAGGGCTGCAGGGTGTGCTGGATTAACTCCAGTCTTGGAGGGCTGATTTTCATTCTTCTTATTAATAATGATGATAATAATAATCGTGAAATGCTTTAATATAATTAAGACAACAGCGTTTTGCTGTTTGAATTCAGTTAACGTTATTGAAATAACTTATTTATGTTAGCTTTTTAATGAATTTTAACCTTGGGTAATTTACACAATTGCGCACAGATTATTCTCAAGTTCCATTTTTGTTGTTGTTGCGAGTACTCAATAATAATTTCATGAGAGTACCCGATAGTGAAATAATTTCAAATTCCCATCCCTAATTTTAAGATAAGCACACCCCGCCATTCTCCACGACCAGGGTTGAAGAGTTGTGCTCTAGATTTTCCATAGCATTGGTTTCTGTGAGATGAAAGGTGTTTTGACTTTGTTGTAGAGTCTGGAGAAAGGGGAAGGTTGATTGAGTGATCGATTTGTTGGTGGATGAGGTGACTGACTGACCAGGAGTGAGTAACTGCCTGACTGACACTCGTCCCCCGCAGGCCTATGGAACCCCCTCCCCAGAAAGAGCTTGGGCCACTGCTCAAGCGTCCAGACGAGTGGAGGGACCCCTGGCGCCGGTCCAAGTCCCCCAGGAGGCGCCCGGGAATGACAGGGTCCCCCCCACGAGGCCGCAGACGACACCGCCCGTCCGGTTCCTCCGTCTCCCTCTCCAACTCTTCCAGGTGGCCAAGATCCTCCTTTACCCCTCTGCACTGTATTCATGAAGCAGTTGTCACAAAGCAGCAGTCCTTCGTTTAATCGCCACTCTGAGCTGAATGCTCATCCTACCTTTAACCGCGGGTCACATTTGTGATGCGTATACCTCATCTTTGTTTAATGTACAGTGACATAAATAAAGAACGGGGTTTACTCTTTGTTTATGCATTTTTCTCCACTTGACAGTGGCGGGTCATATACATAAAGCCTTAGCCTCGCCGTTTTTAATGGCACGCCATATAAGTAGAATACATGACACCAAAGTGTCCAGCTCCTCATCCAACAGAGCGTTGTACAATGCCAGATCCGATTCAGCCATACATGTACGCAAAGTGCAGGAGGACACCCCTAAAAGGCTGGCAATGCATGGGATGGTCAGATTCACGTCAGGCAGGCTGGATAGGTACTAGGGAGAGATGATTGTCCGTGGTCGTCCGATCGCACCTTGTTCCAGCTGTACGGCTTTTGCTGTACGACTTTCATGCTCCAGCATCTAGTGTAGCGTGGGGAATGACGTTGCACTAATTAAAACAAACTCAATGAAAAATGTAACCTCTATCAAAAGGAATATATTTCCACAGCACATTAACAGGAAATGAAAACATCACTTGTAGCTGATCTGACTGATTAAAAGATTTAAAATGCTTTAAAGTGCTTGTTGCCCACTGAAGTCTGGGTTCGACGCCCGGCTGCACCAGCCCGGCTCTTTCCGCGAGTCCCGTTCGGGGTCATCCAGGTGGAGGGAAGCCGTGAGCTCGCTGCTGAATTGGCTGAATTAATAGAGGGTACAATTAGCCACCAGATTGGGAGAAAAACAGGGGGGCGGGGGCAAAAAAGTAATCATGTGACATTAAGAGGGTAACATGAAATCATCCCTCCCTCATTAGACCTTTTAATGAAAATGAATTAAAAACACTTAACAGCTTGTTGTAGTTGGGGAATTATAATTATGGTTGGAATGAAAACCAGCGGTACTCCAGGACCCAGGTTGAGTTCCACTGGTCTAGAAAATATCCAACACTGCTTCAAAGCTGGATACTCCATGTGTCTACTGCATGACCTGACAAGCTCACTCATTGACTACTTTCTGTGTAAAGATATTAATATAATTTTAAAAAATGTCCTACTATTCGTGCAAAACTTAACCATGTATGTCATTTTGATCTGCACCAGAAAGACAGGGTTATATCCCCAAAGCATCAGGCTCACTCTCACCCTGGCATTGGTGTAACTCTGGTGGTGTTCTGCTGTTCTGCAGGTCGTCTTCGCGCTCGTCCTCCTACACAGGCTCAGGCTCGTCCCGCTCTCGGTCTCGCTCCTCCTCCTTCAGTTCCTACTCCAGCCACTCCTCCCATCACAGCTCCCTCAGTGGGAGTCGCTCCAGGTGAGACACGCCCTGCACACCTAACCCCTCCCCTTCTGCACATGACCCATCCCCCATGTACCTGACTCCTCCCCTTCTGCACATGACCCATCCCCCCATGTACCTGACTCCTCCCCTTCTGCACATGACCCATCCCCCATGTACCTGACTCCTCCCCTTCTGCACATGACCCATCCCCCCATGTACCGGACTCCTCCCCTTCTGCAAATGACCCACCCCCCCATGTACCGGACTCCTCCCCTTCTGCACATGACCCATCCCCCCATGTACTGGACTCCTCCCCTTCTGCACATGACCCATCCCCCCATGTACCGGACTCCTCCCCTTCTGCACATGACCCACCCCCCCATGTACCTGACTCTTCCCCTCTAACCTCTCCTGTATCACTTGCACTTGCTGCAGCATCTTGGAGATATGGGAGCTCTTGAATGGGCAGTTCACTTGAAATAGTTTCCAGCATTTTTGTCACCCACTTTGGGCGTAGCGCTCTTTAGTTTTGTGCTCATGACAAGATGGTCAAGGGGTTTGGTCTGGCAAATCGCTCACAGCTGCCCCTGACAGGATGCTAATTCATGCAAAATGCAAATTAATTCTCCTGCAGGTCCAGGTCCTTCTCCTCGTCCCGCTCCCCCACCCCCATCCCACCCACTCAGAGGAACTCCTCCAAGACTAAAGCAGAGCCACCAGCAGCACCAGCTAAAGGGTCAGTTATTACTCACTCTCCACACACACACACACACACACACACACACACACACTGTACTCACTACCTGCGCACTGTACATACACACTATACGCGCTACACACACACTATATGCATTACCTGCATTCTACACACACTATACGCTCTACACACACACACACACACACACTATACGCTCTACTTGCACACTACACACACACACACACATACACTATACGCACTCTAAACACACCATATGCTCTACACATTACACACAGTATACGCAATACACACACTATACTCACCTCACCCACACACACAAACACACTATGCGCGCTACACACCCAATGTTCATTACGCACACACACACACACTATACGCACTGACACACAATTTGCAACAAACACACAACACTTAAACAGGGGCCCAGATTAGGGTAAAAGTCATACTTGTCAAAGGGCAAGTATCTTAGAAAATATGCGTACTATGCATCCAAAGATGTTTTTAGGGAACTTCACAGCCACAGCAAATCCACCAATGGCTGGCATCGTTAGCATTGTTGTCTGAAAACAATCTTATGTCTATGTGCCCGCAGGTAGCATGCTCAAGATTGCATCTCAAAATGACCTCTCAGCAACTTATAAGTTGCTCAGCCTTGTGGTTAATGTGGAAGTTGAACATGTGTATAAGATTGGATGATACTTTAATATTAGCTTTCAGTTCAGGTTGCACTACCGCAACTCTATTCTTGTGACCCTTTTGAAACTATATGCTTCTGTCTACAAAAATAATATCAGCTAAGTTGTCCATACAACTTTGTCAATGTTCAACTTCCAAGTGAACCACATTCCTAAGCAACTTGATTATAAGATACTGGCAGGTAATTTTGGCGAGCAGGTTTGAGCACACTACCTGACTCGCAAACAATTTGCGCTATGGAATTCCTGAGCATAAATCATTGAATGATTTTTAATCTCAGTATAAATATTTAAGCCTTAATGTTATTGTTGCAGTTAGCAGACATTTAACCCATTAAGACCTGGAGTGACGTTTAGGTCGCTTCGATTTTGCGATTAATGAAATGCGCTGTGATTCGCTGAAATAGACGTGGGGGAAATGAAGTGCACGTTGGTGTCGGCTTTTTTTTTTTTTAAATTTTTTCCAGAAAACCCTCAGGTTTTAAGAGGTTGTGTAGAATAATTGCTTAGGTTTTAATAGGCGTTTTTAGCAGGCATTTTAGGTCTGAATGGGTTAAGGTGTCTAACATAAAATTCCTGTCATCCAAAATAGAAGTGCCCAACACTGAAAGATTATTTTCCCCATACCTGCCAACTCTCATTGCCAACGGTAATATAATATATGCCATTTAGCAGACGCGTTTATCCGAAGCAACTTACAGTAATGAATGCATGCATTTATTTTATATTTTCCCCCATTACATGTGGTCCCAGTGGGAATTGAACCACAACCACAACGGCAAAAGCCAACTGAGCCACACAGGACCACTGTAGCAGCCAACACAATGGTTTGATTGTCTGCTACATTTGAGCAATAAACACCATTTATCCCTCTAATGTTGGTAGAAACCGTATACAATGTCCACTTTCTTATGTCTGTTACATGATCCTATCATAAGGTTTAAACAAAGGGTTATTTTGTACAGCAGGCATGACTGCGTTGCACATTAAGCCATTGCCGATGTTTGCTTTGTTGGTTTACATTTATATTACCGGTTCTGTAGTCTAGCAATTCGATTTCTTTGAAAGAATACCGAGGCCTTTAATGTGAGACTCTGTGGGAACAGAGGGAAGCGCATGTCAGGATCCATTTTCTTCTCCTTTTTTTTTCCTCAAGCATTCCGCCGAAGCCTGCTGCTCTGCCCCCGCCCCGCCGGGAGAAGGCCCCGGCCAAGGCTCCACCCACTCCCCAACCCCCGGGACAGATGGGGAAGCCCCCCAAACCTGCCCCTGAGGGGGGCAAGCCTGTGAACCCCCGTGAGGGGGGCAAATTAGTCAACCCAAGGGAGGGCCGCAGGAAGGAGCGGCAGCATCACAACCCCCCCAGGAGGTACTTGTTTTGTCCCCTTGCACTGTCCTCCTAACTTTGTTCCCCTGCAGCATTTGTTCCCCCCACCCCATAGACCATCCTCATGAATGACAGCTGAAGATTTTTTGTGTCCTTATTTGAAACGTCCCTGTACACCATTCTCCTGCACCTTCCCCCTGCCCCACCCATCTACACCTCCCCCCTGACCCACCCTCCTACACAATCCCCTACCCCGTACCCCTACACAATCCCCTACCCTGTCCCCCTAGACCAGGGGTCGGCAACCTGCGGCTCCGGAGCCACATGCGGCTCTTTCAGCCTTATGTTGCGGCTCCGCGTGGCTTGGGAAAATAAATAATAAGTATCCAATTGAATCGGGCGCAAAATCGGCACCCCGCGACAGAAAATGGGGCGGCTCCCAGTGGAAACCGGGTCCAAATGGCTCTTTGAGTGTTAAAGGTTGCCGACCCCTGCCCTAGACCATCCCCTACCCCGTACCCCTACACAATCCCCTACCCTGTCCCCCTAGACCATCCCCTACCCCGTACCCCTACACAATCTTCTACCCCGTACCCCTACACAATCTTCTACCTCGTACCCCTACACAATCCCTGAACCCGTACCCCTACACAATCCCCTACCCTGTCCCCCTTCACTGTCCCCTACCCAGCCCTCCGCCATGCAAAGCAGTGTCTGTATGCTTAACTGTGTGCATGTCCCCATTCTTTGTGTGTGTGTGTGTGTGTGCGCGCGCGCATTTGCATTCGTCTGTGGCCTTCGAGGGTTATAATTTACCACCCTCTTTGAATATATATACAAATCAAGTGGTTGTTTATGTGGAATCCAGGGTATTTTCTTTTCCCCATTCCGGTTGGGGAGAAATGTTCCTGCATCAAGGACTCTGTTCACCATGGAGATTCCTCTGCCCTTTGAGGCTTGGTGTGGGTACTGCCTAGAGGTGGGGGTGTAGGCACAGGTGTAGGTGTGTGTGCGTAGGTGAAGGGACAATAGGCCCTCGGTCCTTCTGCAGGGGCTGTTTCTGTGGTCTCTATAGGGAAGGGTAGCTTCTGTGTCTGTGGCAGAGCAGTAGATTACTATGAGTGTTGAATAGCAGTGCTGTGAGTGTGGCCAACGTTTTATTGGGTGCCAATGTTGGGGACAACCCCGTTAATGTCACGCCATTCAGTGAAAGTGGACAGGAAATTCCCATGGTAGCTTTTGTATGGTTTTTGTGAGGGATTGCTTATTTCCTCATCTCCCTGGTGTTTTTGTTTTGCCTATTTATCTTATTGAGATCTTGTGATATCCTCCTTGAGGAACACACAGTATTAAATTGGCCACCTCAGAGCCCCGACCTCAACATAATTGACAGGGAAAAGAACAGAACAAAACAAACAAATATACACTTACACTGCTAAATGTGTAATAATAAAATAAATGGCCTAACACTTATAACAAAACACAATAAAGTGCATATTATATCATTTAATTATTAATTTAATTATTACATTTATAATGTAAATGTGACAACTCAACTTCTTTTAAATGCAGCTTTCTTTCTTTTTTGGCAGTCTTGGAGTCTTCTGCTGTCTCATCATTGGGTCTTTCCCCCTTTTCAAAGAAGCTCTCCAGCAATGTTTGTTTTTTACTCATTTTTGCTAGGGTTAGCTTGTGGGCTTAATTTATTGGTGCATGGAAAAAAAACTGAGACAAGTGCGGAAAAGAGGCACAGACAGAAGTGGTCATTTTTCAAAATAAAAGTAAGTAAGTAAGTAAGTAAGGGTTTATTTATATAGCACCCCTCCCAGCACGAATGCACAGAGTGCTTTACAGAGCATAAAAATCAATAAATGTGAGACACAAAAACATTGAACAATGCTAAAGGCACAGCAGATCATGCAAAAGCAGACACACAAAAAAAAAAAAAAAAAAAAAAAAAACAGTACTGCGGAAAGTGCAGAGACACAGTACCATACAAACAGTGAAAAGCACAGACTGCTGCTAAAAACACAGAACACTGCTAAGACACAAACTGCTAAAACACATAGCACAATACAATACAAACCCTACCCTACAAACTCCTAACAATACAATACAAACCCTAACCCTAAGGCACCCTAAGTTACCACTGCTAAAACACAGAGAGTGCAGCTGGACACAGAACACAGTGGCCCTAGTGTCAGAGTGCAGACAAAGGCTGCTGTCAAGAGCAGCGAAAAATTAAAAATATAAGAAAGAGAGAGAATAGAACTGACACTACGCAAAGCCTGCCTGAAAAGGAACGTCTTCAGGTGCCCTTTGAACACGTTGAGTGTAGCTACAGATTTCAGATTTGGGGGCAGTGAGGTCCACAGCCTTGGAGCGACCACCCCGAATGCTCTGTCCCCCTTGGTCTTGAGTCGGGTCCTGGGCACTGCCAGGAGACCCTGGTTAGAGGACCTCAGGGAGCGGGTGGTGTGGTGTGGAGTAATGAGGTCGCAGATGTAGGCAGGGCGTGATTATTTAGAGCTTTGTAAGTGGTCAACAGGATCTTGTACTGGATCGTGAACGGAATCGGTAACCAGTGCAACGAGGCCAGAATGGGGGTAATAGAACAGGACTTTTTGGACCTGGTGAGTAAGCGGGCAGCGGCGTTTTGAACCAGCTGAAGGCGATGAACGGAGGTTTTACTCAGACAGGTGAAAAGAGAGTTGCAGTAGTCCAGCCGAGATGATATGAAAGCGTGGACCGCCATTTCGAGTTCGGCGTGGGATACAATGGACCTGAGTCTGGCGATATTGCGAAGATGGAAAAAGCAGTTTCGGGTCAGTGAGGACACGACTGTCTAAGTTCATGGCCTGGTCAAAAATCACACCAAGATTTCGGATATGGGGGCGGATATTTGGCATGAGGGGCCCCATTTGGTTTTTCACCTTGGTTGCTATGGTGTCTGAAGCAACAATCAGTACTTCCGTCTTGGCCGCATTTAACTGGAGGAAGTTACTCGACATCCAGCGCTCGATGGCAGTCAGACAGTCAAGAAGGGTGCTGATCTTCTGCATGTTCTGAGGTGTAAAAGAAACATACAGCTGGATGTCGTCAGCATAGCAGTGGTAAGACACACCCTTAAAGCTGCTGATAATGGAGCCAAGAGGAAGCATGTACAAGGCGAAAAGGAGCGGGGCCAGAATAGAACCCTGTGGGACGCCGCAGGGAAGGGGAGCAGGGTCAGAGGTGAAAGGACCAACAGCCACAGAGAATGACCGTTCTCTGAGGTAAGAGGCGAACCAGTCCAGAGCTCTCCCTGAAATGCCGACCCACTCTCTGAGCCTAGCCAGCATGACACCGTGGTCTACCGTATCAAATGCTGCGCTAAGATCTAGCATGACCAACACGGCGCATTCACCTGTGTCTGCAGCCATGAGGATATCGTTAGAAACCCTGAGGAGAGCGGTTTCGGTGGAATGTTTAGTGCGGAAGCCAGATTGGTATTTATCCAGGATGTTTGAGTTGGACAGAAAGGAGCCAAGCTGGATAGCAACAACCTTTTCTAGTATTTTGGAGAAGGCAGCTTGGAGATGGGCCTATAGTTTTTTGGATGGGAGATTGGGTTTCTTAAGAAGAGGCGCTAACAGCATGCTTTTTGAGATGAAACAAGGGAGTGGTTTATGATGGAGAGCAAAGCAGGCCCGATTGATTGCTTCTTTCAGCATGGAGGTGGGAATAATATCTAATGGACTGGAGGAGACTTTCATGGAGCCAACTATGTCAATTAAATCAAGCAGGGAGATTGGGGCAAAACAACTCAGAGGTGACAGGCTAGCTGGGCAAGTGGTGAGGCAGGGGGAGGGGGTGAGGAGGGAGGGGAGGGGGAGGGGTTGGGGGAGAAAGGGGAGAGGGGGGTATATGCTAGCTCTCACATCTGCAACCTTATTTACAAAGAACAAAAGAAAGTCATTACAGTCGTTATGAGAAAAAACAGGAATGGAAGGAAGAGGAGAGCTGACAATGCTATTAATTGTCTTAAACAGGATGCTGGGATGCTTACTCGAGATGATTATCTCAGAAAAATAGGCAGCCCTGGCTTCTTTAACCATGCTGTTGAAGTCAGACATAAGGTCCTTTAAATAGAGGCGGTGCACATGGAGATGGGTAGATTTCCAGAGGCGCTCTATTTTGCTCGTAAATCTTCTCATTAAACCAAGGAGTACGGTTTACCGCTAACACCTTTCTGGTTACCATAGGAGCGACCTCGTCTAGAATATTAGAGCAATGGGAGTTAAATAAATCAACCATGTGATCTAAATCGTCTGGGCAGGAGGCTATGTTGCTGACAAATCTGAGGCGAATTGTTGCGCTGTCTGGCTGTTAATGACCTGCAAGCTTTTCACTCGCTTCTCTGGTGCAAAATCATTATCAAACAGTGTGTTAAAAAGGACACATTTGTGATCAGAGACAGACAGCTCTTCAGTGCAAATCATGTTAATCTTTAAACCAGCAGTAAAAACCAGATCGAGCGTGTTTCCTTTTACATGCGTAGGACCAGAGACATGTTGCACAAAGTTAAAAGATTCTGTAACATTCAGGAAGTTAACAGCAAACTTATCCGAGCTATCATTTACATGTATGTTAAAATCCCCGACCAATAAAACTCGTTCAAAGCAGATGATAGAAGCTAGAAAAAGTCCAAAGTCCGAAATAAAAGATGCATTTCTGCCAGGAGGGCGATATATCAAAAAACAATAAAAAAAATGCGGTTTGAACGACCCACTTTCGAGACTAAAACCTCAAATGAGGGAAAGATCCACAGCTCACCGAGCGCATAGTGAAGCAGTCCCTGTAGACAACGGCTACCCCCCAAAGCATCTGCCTGTCAGTCTCGGGGCACAGATGTAGGAGCAGTTTGGGGACAGAGCTCGTTTAGGGAGGCAAACTCTTCATTTTTTTGCCACGTCTCCGTGATGAAAAAAAAGTCTAGATCCTTGGACGTGAAAAGATCCTGCAGACTGCGATAGTCAATAAAATTAAAACGTTTTTATTCTTTCTGTGCGGCCCGGTACCAAATGATCCACGGCCCGGTGGTCCGCGGCCCGGTGGTTGGGGACCCCTGATCTAGTGTGTTTGGGAGTTCAGTTCACAGCAAGCGCATTGAAACCTCATCGAAAAAGCCAATGTTTAATTGGGTAAGCAACATTACCAATTATTTGGAGTTAAGTCTCATGTTTGAAAGATTAAAAAATGTAAAAAATGCACACAAGCAATAATCGTACAATAACAATAATCATAGGCGGAACGTGAAAACTGAACTCAGAAGCGTTACACAGGCCCTGTTGGATTACCATTCACGCTTTGTTAGGCTTTCGGTGTTTTATAAAAATAATTTAAAAGTTCAATTCTAATCATTTAAGTTCCAGAGATCAAAACTGTTGTCTCTGTTAAAGTGCCTGGGTATTAGTCACTTAATGGAATGTAGTTGATAGTTTGATAAACCATACAGTAGCCTAGCTACCTTTAATTATGATTGTATTTCCTCTGGGTAAGATGAAAAAGTATTGGTTTACTCCTTGCTGATGGTTTACCAACAACCAAAGTTGTTTAATGTGGTTTATGTCACTAAATCACTGAATTATGTCTATAAATGTCTGTACTTGTGACTTATTCAGCCTATAAAATGTATTTATGGCCTATGTCCGAATGCGATCGGGCGAGTTCACTGCTGTAGCCCTTTGACCGGCAGTGACAGAGGCAAAGTATCGTCCCCTAAGAGACGTCACTCGCTAAGCCTGTCGACCATAACTCCGGTACTCCAGAGCCACTCCTATGCGCAGCGGACTCATGTCGACTTCCCTCCCCCCTCCCTGGGGCGGACAGCCAAATGCCGCCCCCTAGTGGCACTCCCGGCCAAAGCCGGCTCTGGCGCGGCGGGTGGAATCGAACCCCGGTTACAGTGGCCAGCGTCGAACGTTGTAACCGCTAGACCACCCGGGAGGCCCCTGATTGCTTATTTTTGTTGACTTTGTACTCACACTACTGTAATTAAGATTTTGCTTTAAAGTTGATGGTCATGGTTCTTTTTAGTGGCGATGTATACATTATCGGAATAGAGGCTTTACTGTCAGTGATCGATTGTATTGGGTTCTTAATTCTCAGGGACATAGATGGCCAACATGGTAACATTTGCTGTTGCTGAGGGGAAATTGTAACTAGCCACTTAGCTTGGTTGCCAGCTACAATGCATTTGCGGTATTTGAAGACGATGCAAGTTATAGTGAATTCAGAAATTAATTATATTTCAAATATGCTATTGCAGCTCTTTTCGGGCTGCTAGCAGGAGGAGCTGTGGGGCCAACTAAGCACACGAACGCTTGTTTGGCTGTTTCTTCAAAAGGCGCAATGGTCCTAGCAAGTAATTTGCAAAGTATGAAGCACCTCTGATACATGTTATCCAGTAATCTATCTGAGTAGACACATAAACAAACCTTTGTAGGAAGCTAGTTAGTTAGCTACCAACCGACATGCACCAGTACAGATGTTTTGGAGGAAGACTGAAAAGGAGCATTGAGATATTATTGCTAGGCTAATAGTTGATTTAGCATACATTCATTGGTTTGGGCTACTTAGTTTATTTAGTAGCCCATTCATGTTTTGTATAGTATTATAAGCATCATATTATATATAGTATTATAGGCAGCCTGCTGGCTAGCTATCTTTTAGGATAGATGCAGTTTCAAGTTCAGATTGTATAGCTGCAAGGTCAGTGCTACTTTTTCACAGCAGGTTGAATAACTAGCTCAGCCTAAAGTAAATAAGTTGTTCTGACTATTTATGCGATATGCTATCCACATAGTGGAATGCACTTGATGTATTCACTGGATAAGAACATCTGATAAATGACAAAGAAAAAACAAATTCCTTATCAAAATATAAGCATTTTTCTCAAAAACACATCACAATTGGTCATCTTTACCAACGGTGCCAATAATTCTGGAGGTCACTCTATCATATAACATCCTGCTGTTTTTAAATGGTGTTCTTAAGTGTTAAGATAGAATTTTAGAAAAGTAGCCTAAAAGTAATACAAGTAGTCTTTTGGTTAGTATTAGTTAGATATATTTTTTAAAGTGGTTCTGTGTGCAGCTCAGTTGGTAGAGCACGGCGTTGGCGAACGCTTAGGTTGTGGGTTCAATTCCCATTGGGACCACATGTACTGAAAAACAATTTATGCATTAACTACTGTAAGTCGCTTTGGATAAACACGTCTGCTAAAGTGCTCTTGTGTCCTATTGGCTGAAATAGCATTACATGTGTATTATTGAAACTGGAGTCCAAAATAGTAAGTCCAGCCTCTTTGTCTTGCAGTCGGTTATGAGGATTTTACTTTGGGCTAAATTAGATGAAGTCTACACTATGTCGACGGCTGAGAGCAATGGGGAACGGGTGTTGTTTGGGTGTTGCTGCAGTAGTCGGAGTGCTCTCTCCTGTTGCCGATGGAGGAGACCCTTCCGCAAGAGACTCAAAACCCAACTTTTCAGACTCCACTACCACTGAATTCCGTACATCTAGCCTATTGTCATCACCACTGCCTACTTGCTCCACACTTCTTGTGTATGTATCCCTGCCTTCTCATTTAATAAACAAATTACTAACCTTTTCCTTCCCAGTGTTACAGGTATGGTACGCAGCTGACTTCAACTATGTCTATCGCTGTATTACTGCACTGACCTCGTGCGCAAACTATGATTGTTCCTACCATGTATTAATGCACATCTTGTAAGTCGCTGTGGATAAGAGTGTCTGCTAAATGCTTAAAATGTAACAGTAGTCTCTCCCTCCCTGCAGGCGGACGGTCAGTGGTAGCATGAGCGGCAGCGCCAGCAGCTACAGCGGTTCCAGCTCCCGCTCCCGCTCCCCCTCTGGCTCGCACACGCGCTCCTCCTCTGCCTCCATCTCCCGCTCCGGCTCCAGGAAGTCCAGGTGTGTCCCAGACCAGAGGAGCAAAAGCACAGGAAGAAAAGGGTACAAACTAGGGATGCTCATTTTAAGAAATGTCCTTGATCAATTGCCACCCACGTTAACGAACGTTTTAATTCATCGATTATTCTTTTTTTTTTTTTAAACAGCAAAATGTAGCGTATGACAGAGAATAGAAAATGCACATCTTTTTTCCCCCTCAATTAAAGTGTTATTAAAACTTTTGAGACACGGGCCTATTTTAACAGCATAAAACAATACGAATTATGAAGGAAATGAAACACGATTCAGTAGGCCTAACAATGAAAACAATACTCATTTTGAAATGAAAAGGGCTGTCCGACAGCGGATGCTTGGCAACCTGGAAAATAAAACCTACTTCCTAACTTGAGAAGGGTCCAGCAGCAGACACGAAAACCTGAAAAACCTCACGGAACGCCCTTGCATCTTGCTTTAACCTATGTAAAGCTGGCGGCTCAGGGCTTAATTTACTCTGTTTATTTTCTCAGTAGAGGAAAGCTACTATGCTATGTGTAGTTCACTTCATCTGTTAGCTAGAATTAGTTAGATCTGCAATCGAGATGGCAAGTAGCCTTGGTTTGTGTCCACCATCACCGTAATATGCAATTTGTTATCGCATACCAGCGCTGCTTTTCCTTTTGTTTCTTTCTGTATTCTTTATTTCTTTCGGTTTCACTTTTTAAACTTTTCCCTGCACTGTATGTTGATCAGTTCTGCAGGTATACATATTTGCATTTATTGGAACGACAGATTTTTGTTATAAAAGCAGAAGTTTTACATACCGGTACTTGCATTTTAAACGGGGATTTCATAAACCAATCATGGGAGAGTAATGAGGAAGTGGGAGAATCACGAGGATTGGGAACCAATCATGTACAACAGGAGGAGGATTTTGAGGAACCTGGAGGATCATGAGGATTTGGGCTGCCGTCAGACGTTATTGCCTAACTTTCGAGTCCCGACCCTGAGAACACCCGTTCCGACGGAACCGATGTCCCGGGGAGGCATAAATACTGTCGTGCACAAAAAAAAACGTCAGCAAAAATTCAGAGAAATGCAGAAGGTAACGTTAGGCGTTAGGCGAATTCAAGAGACCACGCTGAGGTAACGTTAGGCTATTCAAAATATAACAAAAATGTTTTGTCGTTGTAAATTGTTTCTTTTGTGAAATATTGCTAAATATATTTGATAAAATCAACAAGGTTTTAACTGTTGTTTCAAATTAATATTATTACACTCACTAGAGTTTGTGCTATTGGATAATATTGGATTAATCATTAACGTCCCTAGTACAAACACATGATGGAAAGTGCAGAGGGTTGTTTTTGTTACCAATATCAACCCCCTCCCCAAATATTGCAATAATGTGTTGATGATCTCCCATGACGACATGGAGACAAACAGACAGAGCTGTCTGGAGGCAGGAAGTTGTAGATCTGCCCAGCCATAGTAAAGATTATTAATGGCACCACCCACCCACCTCATCATTGTGTAAATTTCCTCCATCATGACAATACGACGATAGGAAAATATTATGGGTCATCACCAGGGATATTGAGAGAAAACTGTAAATACAGGGAGAAAGCAGGCAGTAATGTAGAGCTCAGAGAGGGCAAACAAAGGCACCGTCACTCTGTACATATCTCTGTCATGCTTCCTGTTTCCTGTTTCCTGAGATTACTCACGTTGGCCTCTTTCCTCCCCCTTGATCTACCGGTGGACACCGCAGAAAATCCAGGTACTGTGCCCTTTGGCTCCCAGGCCTTCTCCCGAATGGTCTGCCCTCTCTTGTCATCTGGGCAACATAACATAACATAACGTCATAACAGCTCATTAGTAAGAGCCGTCTAATTGATTAACGTTTGTGTTGCAACATTGCAAGAGAGAATTCCTGCTTTGTCCAACGTGTCCAAAACTCCCTTGATTTTTTTTTGGCATTTATTTTTTTATAACCTTTTTCACAATAAGCATATTCTACTACATTGACTGGATTGTACTCCCATGTGCCCTTAGTAATGTGCATAACACATGTGCCTATAGTAGTACTCTGTGTGAGTGTGGGGGTGTGTGTGGGTGTGTGTGTGTGTGTGTGTGTGTGTGTGTGTGTGTGTGTGTGTGTGTGTGTGTGTGTGTGTGTGTGTGTGTGTGTGTGTGTGTGTGTGTGTGTGTGTGTGTGTGTAGTAACTCTCTCTCTCTCTCTGCAGGTCTCTCAGTGTGAGCAGTGTCTCCTCGGTGTCCTCGGCCTCCTCCAGCAGCAGTTCCCGGCGAAGCGCTGACTCGGATGACATGTACGCTGACCTGGCCAGCCCCGTGTCCTCCGCCAGCTCACGCTCGCCCACGCCCGGACACGCCCGCAAGGAGAAGGGCCCGCCCCGCGACCGGGTGCCCAACAAGGACAAAGGTACAGGGGTGCACAGCGTGTGTGCCCAAACTGCCACATCCTGAGATCTGCTGCCGTTGTTGTCGTTTTGTCCTCACAGCAAATGTCAGCGGTGCCTGTACTGTGCTTGTGTTGCGGTCCTCACAGCAAAGCCAACGAAAAAGGACGAACCCTTCAAAGAGGAGCGCAGGAAGCCAGACCCCTCGGCTCCACCCCCAAAAATCTCCACTTCGTCCTCTCAGAGGTCTGGGCCTGGCAGTAAGGGCCACCCTCTGCACCCGCCCCCCATGGGCCCCCCGGGGGGGTACGGCTCTCACAAGGACATCAAGCTCACTCTGCTCCACAAGGTGATTGGACCAGACACTTGCACATGGGTGTGGTCGGCACTCCCGATTGGTCACAGGGGAGATGAAAGCATACCCTTTTGTCATTTGACAGAAAGTATAGAACACTAAACCCGACGGTAGCTGACCACCTCAAAGTTGTGGCGAGGTGCGGAGACGTGCCAAAATCAGTTGCCATTTTTACCATTCTCGTTCTGCGGGAAGTTCGCTCACTTCCCACTTCCTGCCCTGGTCTGACCATAGTTTCTAAATGAGCTAAAGCTTGCCGTCTGATCTTTCTCTCGCTGTTATATGAATTGAGCATGCCTGTACGTGCAGGTGCAGGTGCACACACAGGTAGATTGAGGACTTTTTTGGATTCAAATTTTCATCTTTCTCACAGTTTACTGTTTCAGGCTTTGGTGGTTGGTTTCTGCATATCTGTTCATTGTAGGTCTGAGTTTTTTTGTTTTTTTGTTGCTGTTGTTTTTAGCAGCAGACAGACCGTGGAAACAGAAAGAGGTACCTGCCCTCCGATAAGGATCGGCCCATGTCTCCACCCAGCAAGAGGACAGCGATGTCACCTGACAGAGGTGAGAGCTCCACCCCCTTTGGGCCGCGGCCCGCCCCCCCCGCTCGGATTTGAGTCCGCCTGTGCCCTTCTTCAGACGCAGCGTTGTATAAATGCACAACATTGACAAAGTAAATGCAAATGAAAGGAATTTGAAAAGAATGCTGACTTTTGGCTCAGGTTTCTTGTTCTTTATTGACACATGGGAATTACAGTCTCACCTCTTTCATTTAGCCTTGTGCATCCCTCAAATATGGAAATAAAGAAAGGAAGAACGACAGCCATACTGAGCCAAATGCAATATAGCCCTGTCCTGGGTGAACTAAATCGCTTACATGGCACATATTACCCATGTATGCCCCTGGGTATTTACTGATGCAATAGGGAATTTCTATGTATGAAATATGCAGTCATCGAATAAATGTTTGTGCTGGGTATGAATATCAAATAAGAATATCATGTAAGATCAAAATGGCAAACAATTAAAAACGTTTTTCTTTTTGCTTTTAATAACGCCTTTCCAACCCCATGTGTCAGGAGTAGAATGGATGCAAGAAGTACATAGCTTGAGGGTAGTGCATCAGTTTCCAGAAGTTTCTAGAAAGTGACCTGACGCAACATTTTGCTAGGGGACATGCAACAAGATTAGTGACTGCTTTTCCGCATTCCTCTCGCATTATTATCACTAGTTGGTCACTTGACAACACTGCCAACATTGACCTTGCGCGCTGATAACGAGGGCATGCTTTTCAAACAGGTGCGCACTGTAGCACTGTGCTATATTTAGAAATATAGCACTGTGCTATATTTAGAAATATTGTGCTGTCCTCAGCCACATCTCAAGCTGAGGTGCTGCTGCTGAACAGGAAGTAAAATATCTCTAAATTGAATGCCTACGGCATTTCTTGCCAAATCTGAAGGTCAAGACAATTAAGTAATAAAAGGTCTATTCTTAGGCTCGTGAAAAAGCTCAGACATCAAAGTAAGTGTAGAAGTGGGATGATATCCAAAGTGTGCAGCGAGCACAATAAAAGAAATATATATCTATTGCTTCTTTAAGGGTCTTTGTTCAAGTCATACCAATAATAGATCATAATGAATAATTCTCCCATTCTATTGGCAATAGCTCATGGTCTGCATTTGCATTCACATCATGTCACGGTCATAAACCTTCAATTAATCTCAAGCTTTAATTCCCTTTGGTTTATAATAAAAGTGCACAGGAAGATTTATAATATATGCCATTGTAGAATCCTGTAAGATTCCACCCAAACACACCAAATGGCGGACGTGTCCGAGTGTTGAAGTATAGCGTGTAGCCTTATCTTAGTGTTACCGGAACGGGATTGAATGGAGGTTAATTAACTCCAACTCTATCTGACTCCAATGTATGTTAGCTTTTCTCTCTGTTAACTGTTACTGCTAGAATCGTATAGGCATATGAGAGACTGTAGTCTCTCGTCTCGCGTAGTGTGGCTCTATACGTGTTGCTATCTCTATATGAGATGCAGACGTACCTTTGGCCTGTGTAAAGCCTAGCAAGGATACAGTTGCGTATCTTGCAACGGCACTAATGTATAGGCGGCTGACTACGGAGTGCAACGTTCTATGTGTGTGTGTTAACTTTAATCTTAAAACCACAACGTGTAACTGCAGTCTAGATTAATGAGAGATGCTTTGGTATGAAAATGTTTATTAACCGGACTTGCAGAAAAACATCAAACAGAATTTGCGTAACGTAAGAATACAAAAACGGCTATACGCCAAGTTGCGCAGGAGGTCGTAGTACGAATCTCCCCGATGTATGCCACTTTTCCCCCTATATACCTACACATCAAAAGAAACCATCAAACACCAAATAAGGACATAATCACTGAAAAACGGAACCACTTCCTGCGCGTACGCACACGCACACGAGTGGGTGCTCGCATTATGAAGGCCTGCGCAGTCTTGTCGAGGGCTGGTTTGGGCTGTGATGTCACAGACAGGTGGGCGTGGTGGATTGTTTGAGCCTGCTGTGAGAGATGAGGGTGTTTCTATTTATCTCAATTCACCCCCCCCCACGACTCCGCCGCCCGACCTCCGGGGCGAGACACTATTTCCGGGCCGAATTATCCACCTCTTCCGAGACGGAATTCTACCACGGGCGCCTTTAACCTTCTCCTCGACGGACTCGTGCCGGCTCACCCTCCCCCTTCCCCCGGAGGCGGACAGCCAAACGCCGCCTCCGATCGGGGCTGACGACCAGGGCCGGTCTGGTAGAGACGCGGGTTTTGAACCGCGTCCCTGACAGGCAGCGCACACCACACCGGACCAGCCAAAGTGTGGTGCGTTAGACCGCTACGCTATCCGCCAGCCCCCGTAATGCCCTTTTAAAAATAACTTCGTGCACAGCAGTGGGAGCTGGTGAGCATCCTTGCCTTTAAGCAGGTAATTACTCACCACTGGTTTCCATTTACTTTCCTTGACTAACTATCAAACAATATGCTGAACAATCAATACCAATAGGTATAATGATTACCAATTTTATTTAGTAATATCATTATTCGCCTTTACATGACAAACAATTTGAACTTGTGGGTAATTGCACTCTTCATTCGCGCTCTCTGAATTTAGGGAGTGTTGGTGACGATGCTGTGGCCGAGAATAAGATGTGCTAATCTGTCCTGCAAACATTCTGCAGTTTAAATGCGCATGAAATGGCACAGAATATCTAGCCATCAGTTAAGATGTTCCTCTCCATCACTTGCAGGTCGTGACAGGAGGATGCTGAGGCCGCCTCCCCTCTCCCCCAGAATGGACCGGCCTCGGGGCCCTGGGCCCCGACCCATGCCTCCGCAGCCAGAGAGGTAAGAGTGACCACAAATGCACGCTCACACCCTCCGTTATCGCACTGTCACCCTCAATTCACAGTAAAGATCGTGTTTTCCTTAGTTCTGCAGTGTGTGTGTGTCTGTGTCTGTGTCTGTCTGTGTGTGTCTTTGTCTGTGTCTTTGTCTGTCTGTGTGTGTGTGTGTGTGTGTGTGTGTGTGTGTGTGTGTGTGTGTGTGTGTGTGTCTGTGTGTGTGTGTGTGTGTGTGTGTCTCTGTGTGTGTGTCTGTGTGTGTGTGTGTCTGTGTGTGTCTGTGTGTGTGTGTGTGTGTGTGTGTGTGTGTGTGTGTGTGTGTCTGTGTGTGTCTGTGTGTGTGTGTGTGTGTGTGTGTGTGTGTGTGTGTGTGTGTGTGTGTGTGTGTGTGTGTGTGTGTGTGTGTGTGTGTGTCTGTGTGTGTGTGTGTGTCTCTGTGTGTCTCTGTGTGTCTCTGTGTGTCTGTGTGTGTCTGTGTGTGTCTGTGTCTCTGTGTGTGTGTGTGTGTGTGTGTGTGTGTGTGTGTGTGTGTCTGCCTGCATGCTCAGTGTCACAGAGGGTAACGCAGGGGTGTTTTCTCTCCACAGGAAGCGGCCGCTGTCCCCGCCACCCAAGTCCTCGGGGAAGGGGCCGGGAGCGTCGTCAGGCAAGCCGGCAGGCCCGGGGGCGGGGCCAGGGGCGGGGCCTGGCTCGGGCTCGGGCTCAGGCGGGCCTGCGCCGCCCAAGTCTGGCAAGCCCAGCAGCACGCTGTCGCGGCGCGAGGAGCTGCTAAAGCAGCTCAAGGCTGTTGAGGACGCCATCGCCCGCAAGAGGGCCAAGATCCCTGGGAAGTAACGCACGGACAACGGATCACCGTCACCGAAACGTCACTGCTCGTTTGCCCTCAGAGAGGTCCTCCATATTTTATATATGAAGAGGAATAGAAAAAAGTGGTAGTAGGGCGTCATTGCTATGGGCATCATTGCGTCATCTCCCCCTCTATCTGATTGGACAGGGACCCCCCCCACCACCACATCTTCCCACACCCTACCCAGGCACACACACACGCACACCACACCACAACACAACACAGCACAACACGACGCACACAGACACACAGACCCCTCTCCAGCCCAGCGTCTTCAGTGAAACAGGATACCTTTTACACGTTCTCTCTTTCTCTCTCTCTTTATTTGAATGCTTTCCATTTTTGGCGCCGGTATTTTTGGACCGTCTCGATGGGACTCCCCTCCTCTCTCGGGTCTGTGGAGCGTCTGGAAACTGGTTTTCTGTGTGGAGAACAGACTCCGAAACAAAGGAACGGCAAGCGACCCCCCTGTCACGGGACCCCCTGTTTACGAAGGCCCCCTCTTTACCAGTGAACTCGACTCTCTTAGTTCTCGCGTTTAGTGTTTTTCAGCTCTGTTGGATTTCTTAATGTCTACAATTATAGCGAACGTTGGAGAAACGGCGATTTCTTCAAGTGTAAAATTATAGCGAACAATTCCTGTGACGTGAAGTATGCCTTTTTTTAATCTTCAGCATTTTTGTTTTTGTGTTTTTTTTTTGCCCCAGCTCTTCGTAATTAAAAAAGGTCCGCCTTTTATTTTATTTTCACAGTTTTAGTTGACACGTATGGTGGGAGGTTGCATTTGAGATTCCTGCAGAAAAGGAGGAATTGTGTCTTGCTTTTGAGGCAGGAAAGGCAACTGAATAAACTATTTTGATAAAGAGTGAGATGTTTTTTCTTTTCTTTTTTTTGTCAGTCTAGAACCTGTTTTCCATTGACAATTATGGATTTGTGTTGTAAGGAATAATCCATTCAGTATCATTCACAGGCATGTTTCTGTAATGTTTTGGAATTCATATAGTGACAGGGTTAACGATCACAAAATAAAATGATTTTTCAGGGTATTGGTTTTACCTTGAGTAGTAAAAGCTAAAGAGAATTTATTATGAACTGGGTGTTGGACAAATAAACTGATTCAACACTTATTACGAAGAAAAACAGTATTAACTCCGGTCACACCAATTTTATAATTTTTCAGCTTGTGTATTCTGTGAACTTGAAACCGATTATGTAACGTGTTCACGTCATGGTCACAGATTATTTTAGTATTATCGAGTTGCATTCATTTCAATTTCCTTCTTTAGGAGAAAGCAGTTGTGCATTTGTCTTTGGGAGAAAATTGGTGATAGAGCTTTCTAACGGACCTCACATGATGAATCACATGTCCCGCCACAGAAGGCAGTGACCTAAACATTAAATTCCCCCGAATACTTCTGATTTGCAAAATGTCCTTTATTTTATGCTTTCTTTCCAACATGCTAATTTTACAAATGACTCATCAATTGGGCACACTTATTTTATTTATTTTTTGAAAATCTTATTTTGGAATATTTCTTTTTGGAACATTTATCATGTGCATTTATTAAAGTATTTTGGACAATTAATCTCTCAGAACACATTTTGTAAGCGTGGCCGTTACGCACTTATTTTGAATTTGTTTGCACATGTGCGTGTACTTTGCCAATGCTCTATGCCAGGTGCGGGGAGGGCTGTATCTGTTTCTATATTTCATGCCAACCTCTGCTCACAATTATTTCATTAGCACAATCATTTATGTAATCTGTCATTTTGGTTAAGTGTATTCAGAAGCTCTTGAACGACAGCTGAAGAGTATTCCTTGGTCCCTATATGAACCATTTAACCCATTAAGACCTGGAGTGACGTTTAGGTCGCATCGATTTTGCGATTAATGAAATGCGCTGTGATTCGCTGAAATAGAGTAAATTCCGTTGGTGTCCTTTTTTTTTTGAATTTTTTTCCAGAAAACCATTTTAAGAGGTTGTGTAGAATAATTGCTTAGGTTTTAATAGGCGTTTTTAGCAGGCATTTTAGGTCTAAATGGGTTAAGCAGGGCTAAGCTACGATTGAACCGGCATTGGTTTATACAGCTTATGAAGTAACAAAACAAAAATCCTCGAGGAGTTCCCGACCACTCCTCTATGCATTCCTAAGAAAGTGAAGGCGTAGAGCGGTGTGACCTGTCGGCAAACATGCAAAACTGGAAAGGCCATCTCTTGTCTTTATTCGTCATAGTTGTAGAAATAGAAAGTCAGATAACACGTTTCAAGGGGGAGGAAGTGAGTTTATTTTTAACAAACAATGTTGAAGTAATCTTCTCTCAGGTGTAGGAGGGAGGGAGAGTGGGATGGGGAATATGGTAGATAAAGGTGTTCCTCCACAACTGTTACTGTAAAGCGGTTTCATCCTCTACCCTCTAACGCAGTTACTAGTTGTTGTTTTTTTGTTTTTTTTTAACTTTTGTTTCTGCCAATTAACCTGTTTCAATGAGCTAGTTAGCTGTATACATCAATTCCAGTTCAGCCATAGGTGAGACCACACTAAAATATTTCATGTAGATTCTAGAACAGTCTTTGACTGTCATTCGTGACCTTATGAATAAACTTTCAGATTGTGCAAACTGATTGGTCTAATTAAATAATTATGAGCAGAACTTGGCATGAAACGCAGAGATGGATGCAGCCCTCCTTGCCCACCCCTATGAGAGGTAGGCAGGTAGGCCAGGATTAACTGGTTTCCAGTTGAATCTGAACATTTTGGGATCAGTTCAACACTCAGGCCCAGACCATTTTGAACTTGACCATGAATTAACTCACTTGGGAGTCTTTACTCCCAATGTATTTTAGGTGTGGTCATTGAATAATTATTGCATTCCCCATGGCAGTTTTAAGGTCTCGTGTTGAATGGCGAAATATTTCTCATAGAGGCTTGGAGACTATTGAGTGTTCTCCTGTCTCCTGGCAGGAGAAACGATGACTCCCCCCCGGCAGGGGTGGGGCAGGGATCCCTGACCCTGGCAGGCCGCTGGGCATGCTGCGTTTCATCGTTTCTCGCCACTTACTTGATCGGTTAAAGCAGTTGATTGCACGGTTGGCACCCTTCACCTGGTTTCTTGAGTCAAAATTGGTTGCTGATTTTCAGGTGAAAACAAAATCCACTGGGACTGGAGTAGGGGGCAGCACACTTCTTACTGGCTGGGTCGGAGGAGACACAGAACCTGGGGCGGTTGATTCCGATTCAGTGTGCATTTGAAGTTGCATATCTAACGAACGGGCGTTAACGAACGAGAGAGAATACGAAATGGCTTAATTGATTGATGATAGCTAGACTGTGGTGGAGGAGTGAGGTTTCATGAAGCCAAACCAGGGTGGGACCTACCATATGGTGTCAGACCAAATTAAACCAAACACAATGATTGTTTCAAACAGGTCATTGATTGACAGTTGAATGTAGCTCCATGGGGTTAATGTTCATGGGGTGCTATGCTGTAACCCAGGGGTGCCCAAGTTCGGTCCTGGAGATCTACTGGCCGTGCAGGCTTTTGTTCCAGCCCTTCACTAACACACCTGATTCTAACATTCATTGCCTTGACGAGCAGTTGATTAGTGGAATCAGGTGTGTTAATGAAGTGATTAATGTAATCAGGTGTGTGAGTGAAGGGCTGGAACAAAAGCCTGCACACCCAGTAGATCTCCAGGACCGAACTTGGGCACCCCTGCTGTAACCAGACAAGCAGCGAGTGTATTTAAGAGCGAGCGATGTATTTAAGAATTGGTGTCACACCCTATCAGCAGCCACGGTAATAGCGCTCTGCAACTAGATGTTCAGTACAGCGTGCTCTCAGTTTATAAAGCCCTGGCCGCGTGCGTCCTGAGTATGTCTGGAATTTTCTTTTTTGAGGAAGCACGCTAATGTATGTTTTCGATTGCTTTAACTGATTATTGGATTGACTGGAACAAAAACCAGCATACACAGGTCCCTGGGGCCATGGGTGGGAAGCACTGGTTTACATAAACCATATGAATGTTTTGTGTTATTTATAAACTGAAACTGAAAATTTGAACCCAGGAAAACTGTGATCAACGCTGGTGATGTGGAAACTGCTCAACTCTCGTATCGGCTGAATGAAGGCAGTCTTTTATTCCTGTCCTGGCCCTTGCCTCTGCCACCCAAATGAATAACTACCAATCAATGCAGTTGCAGTCACTACGGATGAGTCAGTCTCTCATCTTGGAAAGCAAACGCATCCTGCAAAGAATAACAGGATTGGTGGGGGGATTCATTTTCCTTTTAAAAACTTTTTCGGTCATGGGAGGGGGGGCATCAACCTTACGCATTACATATTGAAATATGACCCTTCAGTTATGGAACTCCCACACAGTGGACTTATCGCTATGATGACCCATGCTGGTCATGGGAGACCTATGCAATGCTGGGGGAATTGGCTCATGAGCTTCTCACGCCCACGCCTTTCCATACTGTTTTGAAGGCTATGCTAGTTAGAACTGCAAATGCTGATTTAAAAAAAGAAAAGGTTTCGGTCTCATAAACCAAACTAAATAATTGACACAAAAGTACCCAATTTTGTATTTCTTTTTAATTGGGGGGAGATCATTCATTATTCATTATCGTTATTTTATCTAGTAAAAGTAACCTGAGAAAATCAAATAATTAGTAACATGGGACAAGCCACAAATAAATAAAAGTGCATACAAAATTGCAAACAATTATATTAGGTTGATACTTGAACTGCTTAAGTTGAGAAAAGTGTTTTTTAAGTTAATAAAAAATATTTTTCTTAGGTTAATTCAAATGCATCCATGCAGAATTATGCTTATTTTGTTTGTGGGGCATGCTGCGATTGATGTTTTGTTTGAGGGCTACACTGAATGAGATGTTTTGGTTTGTTTGATTGGGTGGCTGGATGTTCTTGGAAATGTGAATATCTGAAGAAGACCGTTCAAGTCAATATGAAATGCTTGGATTTGGCCATATCACATCTTCAAGGCATTTGGTTGAAGACTTTGAGGCGATTATGCAGAGAAACACTGGAGTCAGAGTGAACAATGTCAGAGTCTGTACTATAATTGAATAGATAAACCCTTTTTTATATACTATAAGGGAGGAGGAAACTTTGCTCTTCCCTGAGTCAACTATTGGTTTTATTTTTGTCTTTAGCATTCCTATGTGTGCTATTAGGCAAAATATATGTGTGCTATGATGTTTTCTTGGGGCAGGTTGCAGATTCAATCCTTTCCCTATCTCCTCCTGTGCCTGTCCCTAGAGATAGTATTGTTGATGTTTCAATGGTGGCACTTTTATAACGTGCACTAAGAAAGAGTGAGAGTCAACTGAAAACATATGCCAACTTACAAAGTGAGATCTCAATATATCAGTATCTTGTCTGCTTCCTTTGGCGACCTCCACTGCTGCTGACCCCACCTGCAGCACTTGCAAAATAACCTTATCCACACAAGGAATATGAGGATGGAGACAAGGATCCCCTACAAAATCAGACAGAATAATGCTAAAAATCATACCAATGTTTCAGCATAGCTGGTAATACTGACTAGTAATAATAATAATAATGATTAGCCATAAAAGAATACACATAATGAAGATCAGAAATAATAATAACCAACTTCTTCATGGTTGAACAGGTAGTGTAAATTAAATGGAAATGCCAATTAGCAGGCCAGTGTGGCCTGTATGTGCCATGGCATAGAGTGTACCAGGTGTCTGTTTCAGGTGTCATTCCAGAATATCCCATGAATACTTGGCTAGGTTCAGATCTGGTCCCTGAGATGGCCATAGCATATGTATAACGTCAATTTCATGATGTGTATTCTTATATGGCACTGTAGTATAATGGTTATGGAGCTAGGCTTGTAACTCAGAGGTTGCAGGTTCGATTCCCAGGTGGAGCACTGCCGTTGTACCCTTGAGCAAGGTACTTAACCTGAATTGCTTCAGTTAATATCCAGCTGTATAAATGGATTGTATGTAAAAAAACCCTAAACTGTAAGTCACTCTGGATAAGAGCGTCTGCTAAATACCTAAAATGTCAATGTAAATGTCATGCTCCTCAAAACCATTGGACGACTATGCATGCTCTGTGGCTGGGGCATTGCTATCTTGAAAGACACCCCTCTCTGCAGGAAAGAAATGCTTTAACATGGGGCGAAGATGATCGCTTGGTGCCATTAATGATTAACATCGACCTCACCTTGACCTTCTAAAGGTATGAGTGCTCTCAAACCATACCAGGAAAATGGACCCCACACTATTATGGAACTTACAGAAGCTTTCGCGGTTGGAACACTGTTATGTTTACTTTTTTTGTTCATTACCTACGTATAGACATGAGGCTTTCATCCACAGAGCCATAATTCAAAGTGCAAGTCAATGGAGAGATCCATGTAAGCCTCGACATAAATTCCTCTGTAAAATATCAAAACAAATAAATATGACTGCGTTTGTTTGAGACAACCATTTGGAGGCGGTGTGTGCATGATAAACCATATCCATACCATAATGTGTATGTGTGTAAATGTACCATAATAACCTGTTAAAATGTTTCATTTTCATGAGCTGGTATGTGACTTGTCTGCATAAGCTAAAATCGACCGTTGGTCAGGCCACAAAGAAATTAATTTCATTTCCAGCTAACTTTAATAATAACTATAATAACACAGTGATGTCTCCACTTATCTGAGTTAAACTAGAGCAGCTCCATCTGATTGCATAGCAAGATAACTTCTGGTTTAGCTCCAATAAGAGGACACATCACAGTCTGCCTTCACTGCTATCACGACCCTATTTTGATAACAATGCACCAAACCTCACTTTCTGAAAAGCAAGCCCATTTCTAAGAACTCCAACTGTGTTTGAGTCTTACATTTACATACATTACATGTCTTACATTAGAAAATTTTAGACATTTTAGCCAAACACAGAGACTCAAAACCAACAATCATAAGTCCTGCTGTTATTTTCAACAACCGACTTGTCCACAGTACATTATCCTGCTTATACCATGGCTACTTGCCATAGGACTTAATACACAATCTCTGAATTATGTTAGAAATACGTTTATTCACAAAATTAGACAACATTCACGAACTACCTCCGCTGCAAAAACAAATTGTGGCACCAAGGTGTTGCTGACTGCGAACCGGACTACTTCTATTGAATGAAGTGTATTTTCCTTGTCGGGAGCCTAATGTTAAGTTCAGTGTTGGGTGTCTTGATATTTCTGCATGTGAAAAATGTTACATCTTGAGACCAAGATAACACATCCAATATCAAAAAATAATGAAACCCCCCGTGACACCCTCTTGACCAATCAGAAATGAGTATTTAACCAAGCCGTGGTATGAGAAGAAATAAAACAATAAGCCATTGTGTGTTTGTGTGCATGTGACATCTCTATTACCCTGTCCCCTCACGCACACACACTGTGTGAAAGCAGAGGTGGGGAAGTGAATAGGGAAGCCTGTTGCTGTATGTAACATTTATCTAAGTTCAATATCTTTATGTTTCAGTTTATTGTTGCATATCTGGTTTTTGGTGCCCCCACCCACCCGCACACACACACACATACACAAACTGCAGTATTCACCCAATACTCCCTTTGCCTTTGGAGGGAATTTTTTGTTTTGTTTTGTGATTTCACATGTGTGTGTAAGGTTTTTTTTACGTTTTTTTTTTTTTTACTATCATCTATTTATTATTCTTTTTATATTATTATTAAAACTATGTTTGTACATTAGACAACATTCATATTGTATGTTTTGTATATTTGCATAAGCAATACTACTCCAGTTGCCCAGCTAAAAAAGCATGGTTGAATTGAATTGAATAGAGAGAGGCAGAAAGGGTGATAGAGAGAGAGAGTGGCTGTATGGCAGCGGAGAGCACCAGGAGCACTGGGAAAACTGGGAGAGACTCACTAGCGGCTCAATATCGCCACCTACCACAAGATGAAAGATGCAGTTAATGCTCTACACAGATTAATGCCATTGCTGTTATCATTCTTTTTTATTTTGGTATACATTTACCTTATTCATCTATGCATTCATATTAACATGCATATATAGCCTACATTCTCCACACTTGATATGGTCCATGTAACTCTGGCAACGTGGCATTTTCTCCTGAGGGTTGAGAGGAACAAGGTGTACAGGTAGAGGAGATATATTCTGGGACCTGGTACCAGTGTGAACATTTTGTTTGGCTCAGCATCACTCTTCTCAGGAACTTAAAGGGCCCAAAATCATGACCATATTGAATTGTGATATACGTAGAATCGTTGGCGTGTCAACAGTTAATACACCTTTGTTGAGACATGTCACATTGGTCATACAATAGGAATTGTTTTCTGAAATTTCTCATAATTTCCTTCCCCGTGAGAATTTTCGGTGTATTGACTGACGCAGATACCAGATACAGAGTATGCCTGCTGTGTATTCGCCAGTCGAATCTAAATCAAACATGTCATTTCGATTCAGTTTTCTTCATAAAGTCCATCAGAAAAGTTTTAAGAATGACATTAATTTATATAAATTACAGACGACTGTGTCCAGTAGACTATGTCATTTGCTACAGTAATTCTGAAATACTGCAGTTTGACATGTGTTTTTGACATATGTTTGTTGATACACGATGAATAAATTATAAATTATTGCGCGTAAACCTGTAACTTCATTCACTAATACGCCTCCGCATAGGGCCGCCCAGGGGCGGGAACCTTTACCCCGCAGCTACTCTCGCACTTTGGGAAAAGGAAACCGGGAACGAATTGTTTTTATTTCCATATCCTTCTACACCATCGGATTTCCCCAAGAATGGACGGCATTCACTATAAATTGAACGTAGTCGTAATATGGCACAGAACGAACAAGACACCTGCCTTGTTGCACACCGCAAAACGTGCTCAGAGTTGTTCAAGATGCTGAGGGTAAGTCTGCGCCTGCAACTTTCGCCAACAATTTCTTATTTATTTTATTTATTTTCTGTTTAATATATTCTACGTAGATGTTTCACAGGTTATATGGTAGCCTACTTTAAAAAATAATAATTTCTCATTTTTTATATCTGAGTCAAACAGTTTAAAACCTGAATTTGTATGTTTATTGCAGATTCTCTCACTGGACATATACTTGGTTGCATACTTCATAGCATTCCCTGGATCCTGTGAAGTAAAAAAATACAGATGCTTCAAGAAAGATGTGTCGGATAAAATCAAGCACCTGCTGATGACTCGTCCGGCCTGGATTGAAGATGATGTCGAGGACCCGAAAATTCTGAGTCCGACGGAGCATTTGGCAGATTCGTCATGCTTCAATGTTGCACTTGAATCTAAAATTGGCGCTCGATCAGTATCCCCCTGGCGGGTCGGGTAAGGCAGTACACTTACTCGCTTTCAGCTTCAGAAATAATGATTCAGCATGTTGGTAGTTTAAAGCGAATCTCCTGTCGGCTTTGTGGCGGGCAATTCCTCTCGAGAAGGGCGCTGTTTGGTAGTAGTGGTAGTAGTAGTAATAGTAATTATAGTTGTAATACTACTACTACCACTGTTATTATTATTATTATTATTATTATTAATAATAATAGAAGAGGAAGAATAAGAATAAGAATACAAATAATAATAATAATCGTTTTTATTGTTTTTGTTATTATTATTAGTTTATTGACTGAACTATTCCTTTTGCTCCACAGCATTAACTGTGATGAGGGGCGGTACCCTCCCGCAATTTCTGTGGCCGTATGCCTGCCTGGCGGATGTGTCTTTGACGGAGTAGGGAACGATACTTATAACTCGGTACGGGTGATGTACGTCAAGGACGTCTTGAAAAAGGTCGAATGTAGTGGCAACCCGACAAAGTATGCTTTCCAAAAATCATCTGTGCTCGTGCCTGTTGCATGTGTTTGCGTTAAACCAAATAGTACTCCTAACCTCTCATAGAGGATTTTATTCAAAAATACCCTGTAGTGACTTTTCTCACATTACGTTGTGTTTGTTTTAAAATGCACCAACTTTATTGTAATAAATAACACTTTGTTATGCTTATATAATAAGAGAACGAAAAACGTGGTTTTACATGTGGTTAGACAATGACTTGCGTTGTGTACCTAATTTAGCGATGTTGGAGAAATTTCTTAAATATTATATAGTTATATTACTGCTCTATTTATGTCGTAATTTTATGATTGATTTAATTAGGTGTAATATATTGAAATGTGCAACGACAACTCTTTCTCAGGATGCTTTTATTTGATCTGTTATGCCTTTGAAACGTATGTTTGACGAATTGTTTATATAATTGAACGTTGAATTATGTATTTGTATTTTTTGTTTATTATCATTATTTACATGAGTAGCCTAAGTGATTGGACGGACGACCTGGAATTCTATGATAATGTGTTAGCTTATAATCAATGAACAAATAAAACAGTTTAACATTTTATCTTAGCTTGCTTTCTTTTTGTGTAATTGGCAAGGTGATTCACACAAACAGTCGCTTTTATTCCTTAATCTTTACATGAACCTAAAACGTTGTCATCAATGAATTATTGTGGTTTTGTATTCAACCCTCAAATTAAAATAATCAGCTTTCCTTGCCATCACATTTTTAAATGAGAGGCTTTTCTACATGATTTTTTGGTACTGAATCCAAGCTGTACTTGTAATGCTTCATGTCAAAAAGTTAAAAATCCAAGATGGCCACTACAAAACAGGAAGTGATCTCTCATTCTGTATTCAGAGGAACACTGTTCAGAAATGGCCCCCTGGGTGGCACAACTGGTAAAGGAACTTGTTCTAAGTGTAGGTTGTCCACTCGACCCCGGGTTACGGGAATTCCATTCGGGGTGTGTGATAGGCTGGGGGAGTGGAAGAGAGAAGCCGGCTTGAGCTCGCCACATGCAAAAGCAGCTCTGTGTGTGTTGCAGTTGATGGTTTGGCGAGTTTGTTTTGGAGGAGGCGGTTCCGTATCTTTGTCACTGCCGGTCCCAGAGTTGCAGTGGTGAGGGGGGGATAATTGAATTAGACAATAAGCCACCAAATTGAGAGGCAATTGGGAAGAAATCTATGATAAAAAAACTGTTCAGAAAAGCAATTGATATATGCTGCACAGTACAAAGTGTTTTACACCTGTGTTCTAAAATGGCACCTTGACTATAATGAAATAAAATAATAATTTAATTATTTTGTATTTTTTGGTAGGTAGTTGTTACCTGCCAAAAAATGCAAAATAATTAATTTGGCACTATACAATTCAAGAGGTACTAAACTGAATATATTCAATATAAAGATACACATGAATACAAACACAAAATGGAACAATACTGTGATATTATATATATATTTTCATAATTTAATTTGAAATGGCTATTTAACACCCTGCAAGTGTTATGGCATACAAAAACATCTAGTATAGAGGTACACTCATGAACAGGTAAATCAGTCCAATACTTTAAAACATTTTTCCAAGGTCCACATCAATGTGTATAAAAATTGATATTCATATTTGTTTCCAAATTCGCTGCTTTCCTAGCATTCCTATAAGACATAGTGCACTGACATGTTACCTGTTCTAAAAATGTGTCTGGTATGAAAGGTAGAGACATGAAGATGGGCATAAATAATCTTCAGTTATCTTAAATGTTCCATCCCATGGTGTCAGGAGGACGTACCTGAGGATAATGTGCGAGTTGTCACACAGCTTTCTGACAGCAAGTATATTGGACGTGAAAGGACAAGGCCCTTGTATGTGGAATTGTTTCAGGTGACTAGGATCTCAAAAACATCTGGAACTTGATTTGGCAGATAAATATCTGCATCCTTCACTTCTTTCACTTATTATTTCAGGTGGGCAACTATTCGAACGACGATACAGTGATCTGAAACTGATTTAGAAACTAGACGTTTTGAGGAATCCATATCACCCACTTTTATTAAGTTAGGGTCCTTTGCTTTTACAGGGCAGCAAGATTTGTACAGATTTGCTGACAGACTCTAATCAATTATGACAGTAACATAAAATGGTTTTCTGTACTTATTAGATTTATATAGGTTTGTAACTTGTTCAGTTATGAGATAATTCCCTTAGATTTGTTCCAGTAATAACATTTAAGAAATATCATAACTAATTCATGCTTTTATTTTGAATTTTTACGCCACCGGAAGTCGATGTCCTTAACTTCACTCTAGTGTCACTGGATTCACACTCACAGTTTATCTGAGAAGTGAAGGGTTTGAAATGGCATCGGCCATTGTGGAGGCTTTCTGTATCCTGACGAAGCCTATCGGAGGTCAGTGTGGTCTAGTTCGAGCTAAATTATATATGGTTCAAGATAAATTAGTTAGCGATATGTAGGGGAAATGTAAAGACTGGACCACATAGACAGTCCTGGCTGTCAAACTAATTCGCCAGCAAACCAGCCAGCTGGCTAGCTAACACAAATGTTGTTATGGTGTTCGAGCAAGCAACGTTATTTAACGTTTACTAAGCATGCATTGTAATTGCAGCTAATCAACGTGTAAGCTCTTTGGCTAGCTAGCTAGGTAGCGGTTAGCTTGTAACTATATCAACTAACTGCAAGGCAGTGGTGTGACGAACGTTGCTAACTTAGCTAACGTTACATACTAACTTGTACTTACTACAGTTCATATAAAATAGATATACTGGCTAGTTCGCATCTGGACTCCCTGGAATAGCTAAACGAATTTAGAAAGCTAGCTAGGTATAGCTAGCTCCTTCGTGACAGATAAATGCTGGCGGTATCATTGTTCGAAAGCACAATGCGTGTGCGATTTCTCTCAATCAGAATATTCTTCCTCACCCTGGAATAGTGAAGCTCACTGTCCCAATGTATACAGTACAGTATGTAACAACGATGAAGATTGACACAACATGTGATTTTCAAATGGTTCATATTCTTATATATTAGTTATTCTAAGAGAAAACACTGTCCCTCATGCTGTCGTTCTCCAGAGGCCCATGCGAGCAGTGCGCAGTCATCCCAACAGGGGGCCCTGCTGCACGCGCTGCAGTCGAACCTGGAGCAGCTGGAAGATCGTCTGCGGACAGAGCCAGCGTTGGAGGAGGCGCGTGCTCTGCGGGATGAGGTTCGGCTAGGGGCAGAGTGGTACCGAGAAACACAGGAGCTCACCTGGGGTTCACACAGGAGTGTCTGCTCCTGCTGCTCGGCCTGGCCCGGCACCTGTCCCGCCTGCTGGAGGCCTTCTGTCCCGTCCCTACCCCAGCCCCACCCGGGTCCCGCACCCCCGAGGGCCCCACCCCTCCCCCCGGACGTCCTCAGCGTGGTCCAGCAGAAGGCTGTCGGGGCAGCGCTGCAGTTCGTGGTCACGTTGGGCCTCTGCCCCTACCTGGCTCCGGGAGTGGGCGTAGCACTGGGGCGCAGGTCAGCGTTCGGGGAGGCGGTGGAAGGGGCGGTGCGTCGTGACGGGGTCCCTGACTGTGCCCGGCGGCTCCTGACTGTCACGTCCGTGCTGCTGGAGCTGTCCGAGCTGTCGTCCCTCGCCACCCTGGTCTTCACGCGACACTTGGGCGACGTCATGGCGGGCCTCTGCCAGCTGGGGCACCGCCCACACCGGCCAGAGGGGGGCAGCACTGAGAACGGAAAGGTACCACTCATCTCTTCACTGTGGGTATGCTGTTGCCTTGGTGTTAGCATAGTGTTGCCATGGTGCTGCTACTGCTGAAGTGTGGATGCTGTATGTCAGACCATGAGGGTGTACTTCAGGAGAGCTTGGGCAGAGGCAGCATTATTACATTGGATAATTCGATTTGATGTGTATTAAAGGGTAAATGATGCAAAGCTCCCTTTATCAAACTTTACAGAATATACAATGATGTTATTTAGCAGACGCTCTTAAACTGAGCAATTTACAACAACTTTACACCATGTTTAAAAATAGTATGACTTCTTGTGTAGTGCTTTCCAATTTGGCATGCACAAATATAGTATTTGTAGGCCTGTCTCATTGCTGCATTATCCACCATCATTTAAGGTGGGTGCAGACTGGCACCTCTGTATAGCTGTGTGAATTGTGTTTAGAATTGTATTTGATTTATGTTTATTATATATTATTTATTTGTGTTTATTCATTATATTTTGGGGTTTTTTCTAAATCAGAATGATGGCATTGAAAGTAGCAATGATGCATTGTGCACTCCAGAATGTTGAGTATCATGTATGTAGTGTGTCTCTTATGTAATGGTGTATAGTATGTTACAGGGCATGCTGTTCATCCATTGTGTTCCTTGTGTTAAAGGGCATCAACATGGAAGAGAGGTTGAGCTGCAGGAAAGCACTGCAAGACCTTCTGGGAAAAGTCTACCAGCCAATCGTCATTAAGGAGCTCCTGATTCTCCAAGGGGGTCCCAAGCAGGTATACTATTGTTTGATCTTATCAGTGGGTGGGGATATGAGAAGTGACGTGTACGTGTTTCTGCGTGGATGGCCGAAGCAGTCTGAATGCGGTTTCTGTATTTAATGCAGTGTGAATGCGGTTTCTGTATTTAATGCAGTGTGAATGCGGTTTCTGTATTTTCTCTGTGTTAATCTGGTTTCTGTGTTTGTTTCAGTGTGGATGTGGTTTCTTTTCTGTGTTTGTTTCAGTGTGAATGTGGTTTCTGTTATTGCTGCAGTGTGTAAGTAACCTCTGTGGGATTTTTCCCCTGCAGGCCCCTCCGAGCCGTGGGGGAGGGGGTCCCCGGCAGCCCCTGGCTCTGGCCCCCCCCTGGCTACGGCGCCTTTGTGGCCAGCTGCTGTCAGAGAGGCTGATGCAGCCCTGCGGAGTCCAGGCTGTGGTCAGAGCAGTGCTGGAGGGTGCTGGAGGTGAGGAGGCTCTGGGGGTAATAGAAGTCATTGACGCACAGGGGTTTCTGGAGTTTGTGTGTGTTTGTGCGTGCGCGCTTGCGTGCATTGTGTGTGGCAGGCACTGATTGGGGGGTGCTAATTCCATATTGTGGGTCAAGGATAGCAGGCCTGGTGGTAAAGGATGCCCAGCAGGGGTTCCTTGCTGTCCCTCCCCTCATCACTCACTCACTCACTCACTTGTCTTGTTCCCACTCTGTCCAGCGGGGGCAGCGGCCTCCGCATCAGACTGGAGGAAGTGTGATGCAGTGGCCCGGATCCTGGCAGCCTGTCCCCAGCAGGTTCTCTCAGCAGAGGAGTACTACAGCCAGGTGTGCCCCCAGGTATGTCCCGGGTCACTCACAGGATGTGGGATGGCCTATCACTTTCTATAGTCAGTTTCTGGTTTCGCAGAGTAATGCTAACATAAAATTGGTGCATCATAGTGCCAATTTCAGGAATAATCTAAGAGCATGATGTGCTTTCACCGTGAAGCCACTTCATTTTAAAATGGTTAATAGAAGACCAGCAAAGTATAGCATGAGTGGGGCATACGTAAATCGTATATTCATTTCTCTGTCACCAGACCTCACACAGACCTTCGGTTTATGGTTGTGTATCCAGCTCGGGTTTATCTAGGTTTTTATAAATTTTTGATAAATACTTTCTAAAATATTCAACATTTTAACGATTAGCCTGTTAGCTCCTTGTTAACTATCTCCTAGCAGCTTACCGTAGTAACCTAAGGAGCTAACATTAGCTAGTTTACAAAGAAGACAACCTTAACCAACCATGATAATTTTTTCAATTTTTATTTTAACCCATTTAGACCTAAAATGCCTGCTAAAAACGCCTATTAAAACCTAAGCAATTATTCTACACAACCTCTTAAAACCTGAGGGTTTTCTGGAAAAAATTTCAAAAAAAAAAGCCGACACCAACATGCACTTCATTTCCCCCACGTCTATTTCAGCGAATCACAGCGCATTTCATTAATCGCAAAATCGAAGCGACCTAAACGTCACTCCAGGTCTTAATGGGTTAAAGCCTAGAATACTGGTTATCTAGGTTTCTGATCATATAGCTTATATAGCTCGCTAGCGAGTTGCAAATAGATTGTTCGTTCACCAAATACCTTACCCATGAAGATATAAAGAAAAATGTTTGGTAATGATAAAATGACCCCCTTTCAATGGAAGGTTTTGGTATAAAACCTATGCTTTATTCTCTTGAGCAAAGCAAACATAATAATAAACTCCAATGTTCCATTTTTTCTCCCTCTTCATATTTCATAGAGAAAGACAGTGAAATCAGTCAGAGAGGCAGTTTATGTGTCCCCGTCATAATGTTATGTGTAAACACATTACTAAGCCCCTAGATGTGTTACCTACAGATATTGCAAATGTATATTGATACATTAGCCTACTTGCATAATTTTCATTGCAAAGTGCCAATCTTTGATCTTTGCTGACTGCCGATGGTTAATCAATCAATCAACCAACCAATCAACCAACTTTTACTTTGTACAGTGCTCTTTGGCATCAATTTTCCACAGGTAATTTACTATTTAGAAATGGTACACTTACTTATAATGTACTATTTCTAGAGGGAATAAAAACTAAAAAAATAGTGCATATGCTACATTTATATCGTGCTTCATCAATTGGATGTTTATCATAATTTGACCTTAAATGGATATGAGAAAACTGAGGGATACATAACAAAACATTTTCTATCCAAACTGTAACACATAATGTCATCTTATTGTGGTAGTATAACCAAGTGGCTGCAGCAGCAAATATTTCCTGTGTACCTTTCCCTCTTTAAGAGTGTCTCCTATTCCTGCTCAGGTGCTTGAGCTGCTTCACTTCAGAGACAAGCTGACAGCACTGCAGTTTCAGCGCGTGGCCACAAGGACGGCGCTCACCATGGTGCAGGAGCACCCAGAGCTCGCCCAGCAGTATCTGCTCACCCCCCTACTCGCCCCTCTTGCCCACTGTGGGGCCCCGACAGGTCAGTGCAGGGTGGAGTGGGCCTAAGGGCTGGGGCTAGGACTCCTGTACCTGCAGTGTTCTCTGTGGCCGTGTCAGGCATCCCAGCACCTAGCACTCAGTTATTCTGAATCAATCCGATGATCCTCCTTTTGCTATAGCTTTAAGGGTTTGAGTGTTACAGTAAAAGGCAAATAATCCCCACCCTGAAAAAAAAAAAAAAAAGTTGTATAAAAATAAACAAAACAATTCTGTCGAAAGGAAGAATGTTCTAGTGCTTATTTCTACTATATTTCAACTGTGATACTTCTACTTCCGCAGGTGGAATCTCCTTATGCCACGTGAATAGAGTAACTGATTGTTCTTTAAAAAAGGGATATTTTTATTGCAGCAAGCGGTGGCTCACCATATTTGCCAGCTTCTGGGGTCAGCAGTTTACACAGAAGCTTTTGTCAAAGATACAGATTTTTTTTTGTCTGAAAGCATTGCTTGTTTAATGAGTGTTCCTCTTTCTGTGACTGTCAGAGGGACACCAGGCCCTGGACTCTGTGCAGGAGTGGGAGTTGACTCGCAGCGTTGAGGACGTGTACAAGGTGAGTGTAACACGGAACACTGCCTCTGGCTCACAATGACGATATCATCACAACTGTGTTCACGCTGAGAGTGGTTATAAAATAGTATATCCACTTTCATTGGCTGAATCACCATTAGCATCCTTATCTGCATAATAATAGGTTATGCATGTGATGTAATACAATAATACATGTATACATATTGTATAAATATTCATTGTTGCCGTTCTCTTAGTGAAGATTTACCTCTCACTTTTCATTCTTCTTAATCTGTCTTTTTTCTGTCTCCCTCTCTGCCTCTACTTCCCCTTCCCTGTTTGACTCATTCTCTTTCTGTCTTTCCACCTCCTCCCTCTATGTCTCTGCCTCTCTTTCCCCCCCTTCCACCATTCTGCTCCCTCTCTTCTCCTTTCTCAGGTCTGGGTGGTTGGGAACAGTCCCTGTTCTGTGCTGTTGAAGGCTCTGGGAGACACAGTACCAGTCCTCTTCTCTCTGTACTGCTTCTCCAAGCAGAACGTCTGCCATTTACGGTCAGTTTTATTCTAATGCTCGTACACTGACCACTGTGCCACACTGCTGCCCTGGCCACTGCTCCACACTAAGTTATGTGTCTGTGCTCCACAGCGCCCCCTGCCAGGAGATCCTACAGTGGTACCTGTCCCACTCAGAACCTTCAGAGGCCGTAAGCACTCTGAAGCAGCTGTGTGGTCTCCAGGAACAGGTGGGCGGAGTCACACCTGGGCTCCAGTTCTCGCCCGGCAGTGAGGGAGGAGCCCGGCTCATACCCAGAGAGCAAATCAGGTGACTGACAGATGATATCACATTAGTGGAAAGTCCAGGCCTCTGACATTTAACGCTCTGTCTCTTCTCACTCATCCCTATTTCACCCTCTCTACCTCCCATATTTATCCTACTACCCTGTCTCTCTCTCCACCTGTTTTTCTCTCCGCCTTCTTTCTCTCCGCCCCCTCTTTTTCGCTCTCTCTCCCTCTCCCTCTCCTGCCTGCTTTCAACCTTTCCCACCTCTCATCTCTCTCCCATGCAAAACCACCTTTTTTTTACTCATGTTTCTCTTTCTCTCCCTCCTTCCCTCTCTCTTTCTCTTTCTCTCTGCAGTGAAGAAGACGAGGCTCTGTATGAGAAAGTGTCAGGAGAGCAGTGGACGGTGGAGTGTCTGGTTCAGCTGCTGGCTGAGACGAAGGACAGCGACCTGCCTGGAGATTTCTTCCTGGAGCTCTTGGAGGTGCTGCCCCCTGCTGGCTGGAGTCTGTCAGCCTGTAGCTCTCTGTGAATGGATTCTGGGTCGGACTGACACTTCGCTCTCTGCTGCAGGAGCTGACTGGCTGGGCGGTGGAGCAGGAGGAGGAGGAGGAAGAGGAGGAGGAGGAAGTGGACATATCAGCCATGACCCTGCTGGAACTGGAGCAGCGCCAGTCACTACACAACGAGACGTGTGGTCAGAGGCTGGTCCTGCTGCAGGTGCTGGCGGCCATGTGTGAAGGCCTCTCCCACACCCTGCTGCTGCGCAAGCCCACCCAGGTCAGCGAATCCCTGAGGAGTGCAGAGAGAAAAACGGCTGTGTGTGTGTGTGTGCTGTGTGAGAGTGTGTGTGTGTGTGTGTGTGTGTGTATATATGTATCTATATATATATGTACAGGTAACTGCCAAAATAAAGGAAACACTTGTATGTAAGTAAATGAGGGATACAAAGTATTGTGGCGTCCCCAAGGGTTGGGCGACACTCACGGACCTTGCAGGGGGCGTAGGCAAGTGTAAGAACACAGAGGAGGCAGTAATATGAACAAAAATGATGGTTTATTGAACCAACAAACACAAAACGCAGGGTGGGGTCTTTTGGGGAATACAAACACAAAGTCCACAATCCTTGTCTCTTTGTCGATGTCCGTAATCCAAATCCACAATCCAGGTCCAAGTTCCGTTGTCCAATCCGTCGTCAAAATCCAAAGCAGCAATCCAAACACAAACAAACACACTCCACTACGCTCTCCAAATCCTGGCTGGTCAATGACTTCCACAGGTTCTCTCTCTCTCTCTCTCTCTCTCTCTCTCTCAAAACACACCGCACTCCTTCCCCAAACACGTTCCTACTCCTATCGATAGGTTCTGGGAGCGAGACCTTTAAATAGGCCTTGCAATGGCCTTCAGCTGGTCGTTAGCTCCCATTGCCTGACTTCGTTCAGGTGTTTCTGTGGTCTGCTGGGAAATGTAGTGAAAATGGCTGCCATGTGTTGGAGGCCAGGCAGCCATTTTCTGGTGCAACCCTTTGGGCTGCCACACACCCTCCTCCTCAGCTCTGACCTCGGGGAGGGCCGAGCGGCCTATTCCCAGCGGCCACCAGGAGGGTCCCCCTCTCCAGGTCCACTCAGGCAGTTTTCCACCCGGGTCAAACGTCCAGATCCCATCTCCATTCGCCTGAAAAAATGTCTGGCAGACATTAATGAGTGACGCAAGTTGCTCACCTTTTCTGCCACAAAATGGCCACCAGTGGGTACAGGCTCTGGGCTCCACGGACGGAGCGGTCACCGCTCCTGCTCTGGTCTTCACCAGCCCTCCATGGCTCCTCCGGTATACTTTATCCCGTTCCGGAATCCAGTGTCCATGCTTCCGCCTTTTCCTCCACATCCCTTTTTCTTTCAGGGGGTCCGGTGGGGTAACTGGGAAAACATGCTCTTCACAACATTGTTACTTTTATTCTTTGATTTATTTTCCACATTTTCCTTAAAATCCCCTTTCCTAGCCAGTTCCTAGGGTCATCCCATTCCATCATCTGCCGGTTCCGTTTCCCGTTTTTCTCCCACCAGAATTTCTGCGCTCCATTCTTCTCTGTCTTTTTAAGGTTAGTGAGGGAGATGGACTTACCACGTCAGGAGATGGTTGGGTGTCCCACCTGACCTCATCCATCGCCAAGAGGCTTTCCTCCACGCCATGGTCCCACCATAGCTCATCCTCTACAAATTGCTCCTCCAGTTCTCCTCCAAGATCCGGCAGGCTGAGTGGGACTGAGGACCATCTATCCCTTGCCAGCTCCACTGGCTGCGAGATCTCCACCTGCGTGCCAAAATCTCTCTTGACGGGAACACATCTTAAATATTCAAGTTCTTTGCTCACCTCGTCCAGTTGATTTTGTAGATCCAGCAGAGTCTCAGTTTGGATTTTTAACACCTCGCGAAAGGATTTCTCTGTGGCCCCGCTGCTGGGCTTCTATCTCCGCCATTTTCCCCTGAAGCTGTGCGGTCTGCTCCAGCTGCAGCTTCTGGACCTGCTCCTGGTGCTCCAGCGCACTCTTCTCTGCCGTCTCTCCGCCTCTTTGAGTCCGCGCTCGAACCATCCCTTGGTGCCCTCCATGGACTGGATTTGAGCCTGCAGCTCCTCCACCGTCTGCTGTAGGCTCTCCAGCTTCCGAGTGCGGGCCTTCTCGTCGCGGAGCTGTGAGCGGATCTCCTCCTCGGTGCGGTTCTTGTCCTCGTGCAGGCCGCGCAGCTCCTTCTCGTAGCGCGCCCGCCTCCCAGCACCTCCTTCTCGTGCTGCAGCCACGCGTCGCTCAGCTCCTCCTTGTGCCGCGACTTCTCCTGCGCCCGCGTCGATGGCCAGCTCGTCCAGCATGGCCTTGCGCTTGTCCGCCGTCTTCCTGGTCGCCTCCAGCTCCTGCTGGAGTTTGTCCTTCTCTTGGCCCCGTTCAGTCAGCTGCTCCAGGAGCCGGCTGTTGGCACGGTTCACCTCCTGCAGCTGGGAGCTGACGTCCTCTCTCTGGGCCAGGAGCTTCTCCTGCTCGGTCTGTAGCTCCTGGTTCTGGGCCTTTTCCTGCTCCACGCTCTTCTCCAGCTGGTCACGGAGCTCCTTGAGCTGTTGGCCGTGCCTCTCAGATTCCCCCTCAAGGCCTTCTCCTGGACCGCCTGTAGCTCCTGGTTCTGGGCCTTTTCCTGCTCCACGCTCTTCTCCAGCTGAGCCAGCTGCTCCCCGCAGGGCGTTGGCCTCGACCTGGTGCGTATCCCTGCTCTCCTGCTCCACTCGGCACCGGGAGTTGCTCCGTCTCGGACGCATGGTTCTCCGCTGCTTTCCTTAGCTCTGCCTCCTTCTGGGCGAGCCTGGTCTGTGCATCCCCCAAGGCCCTGGCATACTCATCTGTGGCCTGGTCCTGGGACTCCTGCATGTCCAGACACTGTCGCTGCTCATTCTCAAGCACCTGCGTTAGGTTTCTCACCTGCTCTTTGAGCGCCAAGTTGTGGGACTCTACACGCCTCATCTCATCGCCAAGGGATGCCTTCTCCTTTTCCATCTCCCCAGCCATGATTCCCAGCACTCTCAGGGAGTCCAGGTGGTGCTCCTCTTGCAATTTCATCACCGCCAGCAGGTGGCGCTCCTCTGAGGTGTTCAACTCCAGCTTTGCCTTGCACAGCTCAAGCTGGGCACTCTGCTTCAGCTGTTGGACCTCACGGAGGGTGACACGCCATTGGTCCTCCACCATGGCTGCCCGTCTTTTCAGTCTCTCCATCTCTTCCTTCATGGAGTCCGTTGCACAAACAGAAACACAAACCCTGCTTCACTACCTCCTCTTGCCTATCTGTGCTGCCCTCTGCCCGCATTCTCCACCATATGTGGCGTCCCCAAGGGTTGGGCGACACTCACGGACCTTGCAGGGCGTAGGCAAGTGTAAGAACACAGAGGAGGCAGTAATATGAACAAAAATGATGGTTTATTGAACCAACAAACACAAAAAACAGGGTGGGGTCTTTTGGGGAATACAAACACAAAGTCCACAATCCTTGTCTCTTTGTCGATGTCCGTAATCCAAATCCACAATCCAGGTCCAAGTTCCGTTGTCCAATCCGTCGTCAAAATCCAAAGCAGCAATCCAAACACAAACAAACACACTCCACTACGCTCTCCAAATCCTGGCTGGTCAATGACTTCCACAGGTTTCTCTCTCTCTCTCTCTCTCTCTCTCTCTCAAAACACACACTCTCTGCACTCCTTCCCCAAACACGTTTCTACTCCTATCGATAGGTTCTGGGAGCGAGACCTTTAAATAGGCCTTGCAATGGCCTTCAGCTGGTCGTTAGCTCCCATTGCCTGACTTCGTTCAGGTGTTTCTGTGGTCTGCTGGGAAATGTAGTGAAAATGGCTGCCATGTGTTGGAGGCCAGGCAGCCATTTTCTGGTGCAACCCTTTGGGCTGCCACAGTATATTGAAAGCAGATGCTTCCACACGGGTGTGTTTCCTGAGTCAATTTAGCAATTAACACCCCATTATGCTTAGGGCCATGTTAAAAATACTGGGCAGGCCCAGTTGCCCATTATTTTGCCTACCATAGCTAGTAGAAGAGATCTCAGTGACGTTGAAAGAGGGGTGATAGTTGGTGCACGTTTGGCAGGAGCTTCAGTAATGAAGACGGCTCAATTTGAGGAACAGTGGCTAAGTTGATGTTGGCATGGAAGTCTAAGGGAAAGACATCATTAGGGGTTGATTGTGATGTCCATGCATTGGTTTGAGATGCAACGCAATGCAGATGAGCAACTCTGAATCAGTTGACTGCAAATATCAATCTAGGGTGTGAGCAGACAGGTTTAACAAGAACAGTCTGTAGAGAACTTCATAGAGAGCGATACTATGGTCAGGTTGCAGTACATAAACCCCTTATTACACCTAAAAATGCAGGTTTGCGAGTAAAGTGGTGCAAAGAACACAGGCAGTGGTCTACTGAGCAGTGGAAAAAAGTTATGTGGACAGGTGAGTCATCCTTCCCCTGTTCTCAAAAAGCGGAAAAGTGCATGTGTGGCGCATGTCATGTGAAACCTATAGTGCTTGTTTCCTATGGTGAAGGGTTCTGGTGGCTCTGTTGCGGTGTGTGGTGCATTTTCTTGGCATGGTTTAGGTCCACTCAACCCCTTAGAGGGCAAGGTGAATGCCAATAAGTACAAAGCCGTTCTTAGTGATCACCATCATCCAATGGTGAAGGATTTCTATCCTGATGGGATGACAGTGTATTAATGCCATGTATTAATGCACATCTTGTAAGTAGCTCTGGATAAGAGCGTCTGCTAAATGCTTAAAATGTAAAAAATGTTTTTACAGTGCCTGCATCCACAGGGCAAGAGTGGTCACTGAATGGTTTGAATGGTTCTAAACCATATGCCATGGCTGTCTCAGTCACCAGATCTCAACCCAATTGAACACTTATGGGAGATTCTGGAGTGGTGCCTGAGACCGCGTTTTCCACCACCATCAGCAAAACACCAAATGATGGAATAATTGTGTTGCATCCCTCAAATAGAGTTCCAGACACTTTCAGAATCTATGCCATGGTGCATTGAAGCTGTTCTGGTGGCTCGTGGTGGCCCAACGCCCTATTAAGACACTTTATGTTAGTATTTCCTTTATTTTGGCAGTTACCTTTATGTGTTTGTGTGTGTGTGCGCGTGTGTGTGTGTGTGTATTTGTATGTGTATGTGCATGTGTGTGTATGTTTGCGTTTGTACGTGTGTGTGTGTTTGTGTGTGTGTGTGTGTGTGTGTGTTGTGTGTGTATTTGTATGTATGTATGTATATGCGCATGTGTGTGTATGTTTGCGTTTGTTCGTGAGTGTGTGTTTGTGTGTGTGTGTGTGTGTGTGTGTGTGTGTGTGTGTGTGTGTGTATTTGTATGTGTATGTATGTATATGTGCATGTGTGTGTGTGTGTGTGTGTGTATGTTTGCGTTTGTACGTGAGTGTGTGTTTGTGTGTGTGTGTGTGTATTTGTATGTGTATGTATGTATGCGCATGTGTGTGTATGTTTGCGTTTGTTCGTGTGTGTGTGTGTGTATGTTTGCGTTTGTACGTGAGTGTGTGTGTGAGTGAGTGAGTGTGTGTGTGTGTGTGTGTGTGTATTTGTATGTGTATGTATGTATATGCGCATGTGTGTGTATGTTTGCGTTTGTACGTGTGTGTGTGTGTGTGTTTGCGTTTGTACGTGAGTGTGTGTGTGCGTGCGTGCGTGCGGTAGCTCTGACCCGGCCTCTCTCCCCCAGGTGGTGGGCTTCATGGTGTCCCTGCTGCAGCGGGCCTGTGTGGGTCTGGGCCGGGGGACCGAGGGGCCCGTAGAGAGACAGACTCTCAGCATGGGGATGGGCCTGGTGGCCACCTTGCTGGCTGGAGGTGCACAGGTACGCCATGCACATGTATAGATGAGTATGACTGTGTATGTTGGTAAAAATTTGGATGTACCCATGTGGGCGCATTTTTAATGTATGTATGTAATAGTGGTGTGTATATTTGTATTTATGTGAGCTGTGTGAGGCTTGTTTGTACAGACTGTGGCAACAAATTTCCTGAAAAGGACAATAAAATAATCTATCTATCTATCTACATACACATACGTGCACTACCTGTCTCAACACCTGTGTGTCTCAAACGTCTGTCTGTTTATCTGAAGATCCGTCTGTCTGCTCACCATCATCCTAATTTACAGCCTCCAAGGGTTGGCTATATTTTGGGGTAAATTATTTTACTGACCGTTACCACGAGGCTATTGATAGATTGAGGGAGGACAGGATAGTTTTCTGCTAGGTTGGTTGACAGTGTGTGTTTAGGTGAGCGGGGGACTGGTGTGTTTGTGAGATTGGGATCGATGTGATATTTGAGCTGGTCATTCTTCCACCACAGCTGAGTCCTCAGGACTACGCCGCCATGTCTCTGCTGCTGCCACCTCTGGACTGCATTTCCCAACAGCACCCAGAGCCAGTCATCCAGGAGCTAGCGGCTGACCTACGGGCAGCCGTGGCAACACATGGGGCGTTCTGCCCTGACACTGTTACCCAGGCGGCCCACGCACATATTCCCAAAACCGGCCGTGTCACGCCCACTCGCAAAGCCAGTCACGACATGCCTGCTCCCAAAACCAGTCACGACATGCCTGCTCCCAAAACCAGTCACGACATGCCTGCTCCCAAAACCAGTCACGACATGCCTGCTCCCAAAACCAGTCACGACATACCTGCTCCCAAAACCAGTCACGACATACCTGCTCCCAAAACCAGTCACGACATACCTGCTCCCAAAACCAGTCACGACATACCTGCTCCCAAAACCAGCCTCAGCACACCCGCCCCCAAAACCAGCTGTGATACGCCCATGCCCAAAACCAGTCCTGTCACACCCATGCCCAAAACCAGCCACAGCACACCCACTCCCGAAATGTCCCACAGTACACCTTGTCCAGAGCTCATGAAAGCAGACGTGCTTGCTGGAGGGGATGACGGGTCATCATGGCCTGGGGCAGGGGGGAGTCCGCGGGGCGGAGCAGGACATCATGCGACCAGGACAGCGGACAGTGTGCCCGGGGCCAGCGAGCCCAGCAGGGCGTTCTCGGAGTGTCTGCTGGAGGCCTGCGACCCCGACGTCCCGACCCGGGCGGTGGCCCTGAGGAGCCTGACCCGCGCGCTGCAGGAGAGGAGCGCACAGGCCCTGCAGGCCCAGCACACTCTCCTCACTGTGAGCATCACACCCTGTGTGTGTGTGTGTGTGTGTGTGTGTGTGTGTGTGTGTGTGTGTGTGTGTGTGTGTGTGTGTGTGTGTGTGTGTGTGTGTGTGTGTGTGTGTGTGTGTGTGTGTGTGTGTGTGTGTGTGTGTGAGCGAGTGTGTGTGTGTGTGAGCGTGTGTGTGTGTGTGTGTGTGTGTGTGTGTGTGTGTGTGAGTGTGTGTGTGTGTGTGTGTGTGAGAGCGAGTGTGTGTGTGTGAGAGCGAGTGTGTGTGTGTGTGTGTGTGTGTGTGTGTGCGCGTCTGTGCCTGTGAGTGCGTGTGCGTGCGTGTGTGTGTGTGTGAGAGAGTGTGTGTGTGTGTGTGTGTGTGTGTGGGTGGGTGGGTGGGTGGGTGTGTGTGTGTGAGAGAGAGAGAGAGAGAGGCGAGAGAGAGAAGAGAGTGTGAGTGAGTGTGTGTGTGTGTGTGTGTGTGTGTGTGCGTGTGAATGTGTGCATATGTGCGTGTGTGTGGATGGGTGCATGTGTGCCTGCATGTGCAGCTGGTGTGCGATATAAATCTTAAATTCCAAAAGAGAAAGTTTTTTTCCATTCTTGTGTTTGTGACACCTTTGCCTTGCAGCTATTTCTGGAGAATCTTGAGCATGAGGACTCGTTTGTTTATCTCTCAGCGATTCAGGGTAAGCAGTGAGACGGCGCTTTCATTGTGCACTTCTTTGTGGGGTTTTCATGGAGGGTGTTTCTTTTGGCCACGTTTTGGTGTGTTGTGAAAGAAATTTGGAAACAGTACCTGTATGACAGACACCTGCTGCGTCTTGGCTGTAATTTCAGGCCTTTATAACGCACAGTACGTGCCCTTCGGCTCTCTCTGTGTTAAATCTCTCAGTTTAACTCTGTGCCAGTGTTACTCTTTCAATGTTAATCCCTCTTTGTGTTAATATCTGTGTTAATCCCTCTCTGTGTTAATATCTCAGTTTACATTTTTACATTTAAATGTTTTAGGCATTTGGCAGACGCTCTTATCCAGAGCGACTTACACAATTGACATTCCTTTACATACAATCCATTTATACAGCTGGATATTTGTACTGAAGCAATTCAGGTTCAGGCCTTTATAATGCACAGTACGTGCCCCTCAGCTCTCTCTCTGTGTTAATCTCCCAGTTTAACTCTGCCAGTGTTACTCTTTCAGTGTTAATCTCTGTGTTAATCTCTCAGTTGAACTCTGTGCCAGTGTTACTCTTTCAGTGTTAATCTCTCAGTTTAACTCTGTGCCAGTGTTACTCTTTCAGTGTCCCTCAGATTGTTCAGATTGTTTTAATCTCCATGTTTCTCCCTCTCTGTGTTCACTTCTCTGTGTCTCCATCTCTCTACCCGCAGGTCTGTCAGTGTTGGCTGACTCCTCCCCTGAGAAGGTCCTGCAGAGGCTGCTGGAGGAGTACCAGGGCGGAGCCACAAGCCCCTCCCCCGGCCACCGTCACTGGAGACGCGTCTGAAAGTGGGCGAGGTGCTGATGAGGGCGAGTAGGGCGCTGGGTAAGGCCTCAAACCCGTCCCGTCTCTGGGGGTGCAGTCTGAAGAGGCAGGGCTTCAGAGACGCACAGCGTTTCTGCTGTTCTCGCCGTTGTTTAGAGAGCAGTAGTCCAGTAATCGTCTCATGCTGGACCCACAGAACTACCTCAGCCTCTTTGCGGTGAATGCATGTGTGAACGTCAATCTCCTCCCCTCCCCCTTTCTCTCTCTCTCTCTCTCTCTCAATGTTTAACCGTGCCCCCTTACCTGTGCCAGGTGACCTGGCTCCCCACCATGGCCGGCCCCTGATCGCTGTGTTCCTGCGGGGGGTGAGGGATAAGGACCCCACCCTCAGGGCCAGCAGTCTGTCCAACCTGGGGGAGCTCTGCCAGAGGCTGCACTTCTCCCTGGGCCCCCTCACACAGGAGGTGAGGAGCAGCCAGGCTGTCAGTCAGTGTTTGTCTAGCCTCACTTGTCAGGCTACCAAGTGTTGAGCCAGATTCATTTCTCACTCTGATGTGGTATAACTCCTAACTTCCAGGGATGTGCTTTCCTAATAAGCCAAACCTTTACGAATCTCACAATCGGGTGGGTTCATAAAATGACAAACTGCCTAAGCCAACCAAATCCACTATCAGATATCTGCCGGCACCAATCAGACGGCAGGATGCCTAGGCCAGAAAAGTCCAAGTAAAAATAAAAGTTATGCTGATGTTCAGGAGAGAGCCTGTGGAGTTGAGACTCGTGCTTTGTCTGAGAGAGCCAGAAAACAGTCCTCAGTTCAGGAGCCTCAAATCATACGCAGGACTTACTGACTGACTGTGTGTGTGTGTGTACGTGTGTGTGTGTGTGTGTGTGTGTGTGTGTCTGTGTGTGCGTGTGTGTACGTGTACATGTACGTGTGTCAGCTGAGCTCCTGTCTGACGGCCGTGATTAAGACGGAGAGAGAGGCTGATGTGCGCAGGGCTGCGGTGCATGTCATCGCCCTGCTGCTGAGGGGCCTGAGCGATAACACCACACAGGTAACAATCTCTATCTCCACTACTGCACACCTCCACTACTGCACACCTCCACTACTGCACACCTCCACTACTGCACACCTGCACTACTGCACACCTCCACTGCACACCTCCACTACTGCACACCTCCACTACTGCACACCTCCACACCTCCACTACTGCACACCTGCACACCTCCACTACTGCACACCTGCACTACTGCACACCTCCACTACTGCACACCTCCACCTGCACACCTGCTCTACTGCACACCTACTGCACACCTCCACTACTGCACACCTGCACACCTCCACTACTGCACACCTGCACTACTGCACACCTGCACTGCTGCACTACTGCACACCTGCACACCTGCACACCTGCACTACTGCACACCTGCCACTACTGCACACCTGCACACTCCACTGCACACCTCCACTACTGCACACCTGCACTACTGCACACCTGCACACCTCCACTACTGCACACCTGCACACCTCCACTACTGCACACCTGCACTGCACACCTGCACACCTCCACTGCACACCTGTTCCTGCACTACTGTACACCTTCACCTGCACACCTCCACTACTGCCACCTCCACTACTGCACACCTGCACTACTGCACACCTCCACACCTGCACTACTGCACACCTCCACTACTGCACACCTCCACTACTGCACACCTGCACACCTCCACTACTGCACTACTGCACACCTGCACACCTCCATGGTGTTCCCTGTAGTATTGCGTTTATGAATGTGGGCCACCTTACAAGAGATCTGTGACCTGTGAAACTTTTACACATGTAAACACTTGCCTTATACTCATTCTGAATGCATTGTTTAAATTGTATTATTAACAGGACAGGTATCCTAAACGAATACTACATTTTTTGGTGCGATGCAGACCTTTTCCCTGTGTAGCTCATTGGCATTCTATGATGTTGCGTCTCTGTGACTCATCATTGCATCTTGCATTCCATGACACTGCTTGTGTGTGTTGTCGTCTCCCTCCCTCCTTCTCCATTCTGTGTCTCTGTGGGCTGCAGGTCCTGGGCGATGTTCTTCTGGACCTCTACCGGGCCCTGAAGTGGGCGGTGCGGTCGGACAGTGACCATGTCACCGTGCTCCATGCCCAGCTGGCTCTGGAGGAGCTGGATGATGTCATGAAGAGGTTCCTCTTCCCTGCGCAGAAACTGGAGAAGAAGATCGTCGTGCTGCCCTGAGACAACCTCACCGAATATCGTCAGAGAGAAGGGACTTCTCAGTGGAGACTCACCAAATATAGTCAGAGAGAAGGGAGTTCTGGGTAGAGACTACCCAAATATGGTCAGAGAGAAGGGACTTAGGGGGACAGACTCACCAAATATGGTCAGATAGAAGGGACTTCTGGGAAGAGACTCACCAAATATTGTCAGAGAGAAGGGACTTCTGGGTAGAGACTCACCAAATATGGTCAGAGAGAAGGGACTTCTGGGTAGAGACTCACCAAATATGGTCAGAGAGAAGGGACTTCTGGGTAGAGACTCACCAAATATGGTCAGGAGAAGGGACTTCTGGGTAGAGACTCACCAAATATGGTCAGGGAGAAGGTACTTCTGCACACAGCTGCAGTCAGTTGGCCTGAAAGCTGATCTTTCAAAGAAAACGTCTGCGTTACTTAACAAATGTCCCTGTAGATCTAATAGGACCTGTAAAACCATATTAAAGGGAGCCTAGAGTCACGAATGATCTGTGCTTTATGTTCCAGTCATCACTTCACACCGGGTTTGGATAATGGTCTCGCTGCATCAGTCCAATGAATCTGTCATGTGTGTACTTGTTGTATTTTTCCACTCAATTTTTGGGATTGCCCCAAACATTGCGCACACACTTCGTATAAACCCTCTCTCCCCAGTTCTGTAAAGATCCCTACTTGTGATACAGCAATAAATAAATGTCCTCCTTTACCTACCGTGCACAGGCCCTGTGGTTTTTGTAGACCTTTTTTGAGCTCTACTCGCCGTTGTCCTGGGGGAACAGTGACAGGGTTGGACAGGTGCGGTCACTGGCTAAAGGGAACACTCGTAGATTTGTCGCCTCTCCGTGTGAATGCAGTCATTGTTCTGTCTCCGTGTTGCTGTGGAAGCGGGTCAGTACTGAATGTTTCTGTTCATTATATGTGGTGTATGGAGAGTACAACGTCAGGTCTGAAATTCATCACACCCTTGATAGAGATAAGCAAAGAAGGCTGTATAAAAGAAACAATACAGGTTATGTTTGCTCAGTATTCTTTATACTAATACAATGAATGAAGATTAAATAATTAATCTTTAACACGTAATATTTTTTGACTATATGTCTGCAACAGCAATAAGTGATAATGTAGTGTATGTGTGTGTATGTGATTGTGTATGTGTGTGTGTGTGATTGTGCATGCCTGTTTGGTCTGTGTGTGTGTGTGCGTGTGTGTGATTGTGCATGTGTGTGTGTGTGTGATTGTGCATGCCTGTTTGGTCTGTGTGTGTGTGTGTGTGTGTGTGTGTGATTGTGCATGCCTGTTTGGTCTGTGTGTGTGTGTGTGTGTGTGTGTGTGTGTGTGTGTGAATGTGCATGCATGACCTTGACTTGTGTGTGTATGTGTGTATGTGTGTGTGTGTGTGTGTGCGAGAGAGAGATTGTGCATGCCTGCCTGCATGCTCGGTCTTGAGGTTGAAAACAGGAAAACAAAGCGTCTCGGTCATGTATCTGTACAGCTTTTATTTTGGAATACACTGGATATTACAGCACCTGTTGTAGTCCTTGGAGGACTTAGCTTAGAATAGCGTGGCATCTCCCAGAGTTCTTGGCACTGGTGATACCTGTAGCTTACTGACGGCGTGAACTGGTACAGAGGTAGGCTGCAGCTCTGTCGCCTGAGCAATCCCAGACCTGTCTTTGAAAGGTTCTATCAAAGAGGGATAGGATAGGTACAAGCGGCACTTTCTAACTGGTGGGCTGCTATATTACATTACATTACATTACAGGCATTTAGCAGACGCTCTTATCCAGAGCGACTTACAGTTTACATTTCTTTACAATCCATTTATACAGCTGGATATTTACTGAAGCAATTCAGGTTAAGTACCTTGCTCAAGGGTACAACAGCAGTGTCCCAGCTGGGGATTGAACCTGCAACCTTAACGTTACAAGCCCAGCTCCCTAACCATTATACCACACTGCCTGCCTATATGCCTGCAACCTGCTATAAGAAACGTGAGAACAAAAGCTATAATTAATATGTTCATTTGGGCTGGCAGGTTAGTTTTTGTGGCTAGCTTTCCATATCCCTCTTTCTAGATCCTGTGTACCTGGGAGGGGGGCTATTGTGATGATGTCATCATGTGTGTCAGAGCGCTTATTGTGGTGTTTGTGTGTCCATGATCGACTAGCACCTCAAAAGGAAAAAGCAGGAATATCTGTGTGTGCGTGCGTCCATGCTCATACACACGCATCCCAGCAAACAATTTTTGATTCCCAGAACATTCCTGGAAAGTTCGGTTAAATGTTTCCAATGTACATTTGTCTGGTTACCTGGATGCCCTTTGAAGGTTATTTGCCTGCAACCTTTTCCTGTGACTTTTACAGAATATTGTTTGGAACAATAAAAGCCCCAAGAGTGTTTACGGAACGTTGTCTCCCATCCAAATGGGAATCTAACCGGAATCTTCCCCAATGTTCTGGAAACGTTTCTCTGTTTCCTGGGATGACTCTTGCGTAAGACTGTGTTATAAGTCGTAAGGGTCCGGACGTCTCCGCTATCTTTGGGTTTGCTCTGTCTCAGCACACAAGTTTCACAGGATGTGCTGCTATTTTATTTGGTCCATTTTTCTTTCTTTAAACCTGGAGGAGAGAGGAGAGCTGTCTCCATTCCACACATTGGCCCTGCGACAGCCATGCAGCGGCCCTCCAAAGTGCTGGACGGGCTCCAGCGGGCCTGGCTCACGGGCCGATTGCTCCCAGATCTATGTGCCGTAACCCTGCGTCTTGGACGGGAGGTGAGGCTCTCCGCTCTGTGAAGTGGAGAGCTCCACCGGGGCTGTAATCCCCGCCCCCCTCGTTTTGCAGCGGGGGTCGGAGGGAGATGGAAGATCCCATAAATATGTGTTTATGTGGCCTTTCATCTCCCAGGGGGAGACTCTCCAGAGGCAGCACATGTTTCTGACATCCTGTGAGTGTGAGAGGTATGGTTTGGGCACTGATCTCTACTCCAGTCATCTTCTTGCCTATATACACACACACACACACACACACACACACACACACACACTCGCTCACGCACAATATCTTGTTTTTTGTCAGTCTTGCATGTCAACAAGAGCAGAGGTGTACACATGCTTATGTATGTATCCTCTATTGTGTGCGCACTCTGTGTGTATGTGTGTGTGTTCAGCAATATTGTCCATATAAAGCTCATTTTAAGAGGTAGGATGCATTCCAGACAGATGAATGAATGAATGCACCTGTACCAGTTTCCTGTATTCTGCGCCAGCCTTGGGTCTGCACCAGTATAAGTCCTCCGACTCAAGACGGCTGACAGGAAGTCTCAGATGATTGACAGTTAAGGGAGTGGCATTGGGTGACGTGGCTTCAGTGGAGAGCGTGAGTGTTTTGGCATCAGGTGTAATGACGAAGTTTCTGTGGGGTTGAAGTTGGGGCGAGGACAGGCTCCAGTGGGCTAGTGGTGGCGTGGGGTTACTGAAAGTGATGGGGCTGGAACTCCACAGAGCAGCATACCTGAGCAGAGAGACAGAAGACAGAGGAAGGTTAACTCCTGTGTCTGCCTAACTGTGTCTGGGTGGTCAGAGGAAGGGGATGTTCACACGGGCACTGTTGAACAGTGGTCTGGATCTCTGCAGTAAAAGCAGTCAGAAATCGCAGCAACCCTGCAATTTTACACCTATGTTTGCTTCTCGATATTAGATCAGAGCCCCTGGAATCTCTGCCAGTTTTACATTTCAATGTGCCTCATTGACATGACAAACATACAGTACATCCCTGTTGCCAAACCATATACATATGATATAAAAGCAGAATATAGTATAACATATAGAAAAATATATCATGTTATATTAAAATCTCTCTCTCTCTCCATGTATTCTGCCCCCCTTCTGTTTTCCTTTAGTCAGCAGCACTCACCATTGTGTTGTTCTTTACCCAAGGTGTTTGTGGTGGTGCTTCTCGTAGCTAACAGCATTGTTGGAGTTAGTTCCTGAAATGATGAAAAGCAAGGTGAAAGATTCAAGTTGAAACTGATACAGGAAGGGGCTAGTGAAATGGAGAAAATGTCTTGGGGAGCCATAAGTCACAGGGAGGAATGTGTTACACGTCTCTTTTCACCGACACGAGAGAGAAGGCGAAGAGAATATTTAGAATTCCACTGTGGCAGTGCCTGGCTTCTTACCCGCGTAGTCCTTGTAATCTTTGAAGTACTTATTTCTCAGACTGCGTCCGTCTGGGGAATAAAACAGTAAAAGATTGTTAATGTTAAATGTTTTGAGCTTAACACGGGTATAGATACGTATACATACACTTACAGCCATATATGACAAATGAAGTAACAGTGACAGATTGTTATACATTAAATAAATCATTGTGCCACCTTTTTAACCTTATTAGTAATGCAGAACTGATTGCTCATGTAAACTAGCTGGTTGATTTGGTATACAATGATGTCATCAATCTGCGCCTTCACCAGGCCTGCATTTCACACTCTTCTTTGGTGAGGGAACCCAAGTTAAGTTAAAGTAGCCCACATAATGTGACCGATAACCACTCACTAACTGAGTGTTAGTGAGTGGTTGGTGTATGGGATAGTGGGAATGGGTGTTCGTTAGTGATTGGTATACTCTATGTGTTGGTGGGAATGAGTGTTAGTTAGTGATTGGTATACTCTATGTGTTGGTGGGAATGAGTGTTAGTTAGTGATTGGTATACTCTATGTGTTGGTGGGAATGAGTGTTAGTTAGTGATTGGTGTATGTGTTGGCGGGGCGCTGACCAGAGGATCCTCGTTGTTTGATGCACTGGCCGCGGTTGGGGACCCCAGTGGATGGGTTCCCAGGGCTGATGATGTGACACTCATAACCTGTGGGACAGTGCAGGGGCTCGTCCCCATCCTCTGTCGTACTGCAGGCCTCCGCTAGGGGGAGACACACACAAATAAACACATATATGCACGCGGTGACCACCTGTGACTTCAGAGATGATTTTTGTTTAGAGCAGAACCATTCTAATTTGAAGAGCTCTTCAAGCAACTCTAAACTCTGCATATCACCTTATAATTTAGCAGCTACCCTAATTAAATGCCCAAAACTTTCTGGGGCAGAGATTTCTGCAATAAGTCTGTACATTTACAATCTCAACTTGATTCCTCAAACCATGTCCAGCTGGATATCATGGATCCTTTTAGCCATTTATATTTTTAACGACAATGTTAATACCTTGTTTAAATGGCCAGTGAGCTCCTCAACAGTGTTCTCTCTGCATCCTTCCTCTGTCCCTGTCCCTCTCCCACAAGGTTATTGAGACAGAGATGGTGAAAGGAATTCTGGGGTTTCTATGAGACATTGAACGCTGCAGATTTGGTTACAGAGCCCTATAAATTTGTTGGTTTTATTGAGAGATTTGGGCCCTTCAGCATTGGATTCCTACTTTAAAAACATCAGAGAAAAAACAGATTTATGAAACTACCATTGAATTCTATTTAGGAGATTAAGGCTACGTTTACACTGCAGGCCTGAATGCCCAGGTCAGATTTTTTGCCTATATCCGATTTTTTTGACCACCTGTTTACATCTACTTTTAAAAGTAGACTGGGAAATTCCGATCTGTTCGTTTAGATGACAGTCGCATTGGCAGATATCAGATTCCTATCGGATTTATTTTCACATATGAATGTGGCCCAAAATGGATCAGAAAATATCAGATTCCATGTGCTTTTTTCCTGTTTACACGTTTGTAATACATATCCGATGTGTGCCATGTGAGCAAAAATCGAAATTGGCTCACTTTTATCAGACGGTGTAAACATAGCCTTAGAGGGCAGACATGAGGTGAATGCTCATGGTAGCTTCTCACCCTGCAGGACTTCCTCTGGTCCATCCAGTAGCCAACCATTTCCTCCCAGCCACCGTGGCTTAGGCTGCACCAGCCAGTCCAGAACTGATCAATACACAGTATATAATCAATATACAATATCAGTACACCATTAGTATACGTACACTATCAGCACACTGTCATATCTGTCCAGAACTGATCAATACACAGTCAAGACGTAATCAATATACCATCAATATGCAATCAATACACTGTCATATCTGTCCAGAACTATATAATAATCCAATATGCAGTATACGGCACACTGTCATGTCTGTCAACATCATCAATACATCAGAGCAAAGATAAACATCATCATACGTCAGAGCAAAGATAAGTGCAGTTGCACATCCATCCAGTACTGATCAATACATGACTGATGCGCTTCTGACCTGGGGGAGGCTGCACGGACTCCAGGCAGGCGTAGATGCAGCCGTTGTAGCAGCAGCGTTTGTGGCGCTCACACTCTGAGTCAGAGCGGCAGCTGGGCACCTCGCACGCCCGCTCTGGAAGCATCTGGGGCGGCGGGGGGCAGCGGTCACTCTTCTGGTGCTGAGCCTGGCCTGGGTACTCGTAGTCCTGAGTACACACAGAGAGGGAAAGAGATTACAGCCCTCAGTACAGACAGAGGGGAAGAGATTACAGCCCTCAGTACAGATGGAGAGGGGAAGAGATTACAGCCCTCAGTACAGACAGAGGGGACGAGATTACAGCCCTCAGTACAGATGGAGAGGGGAAGAGATTACAGCCCTCAGTACAGACAGAGAGGGGAAGAGATTACAGCCCTCAGTAAGGACAGAGAGGGGAAGAGATTACAGCCCTCAGTACAGACGGAGAGAGGAAGAGATTACAGCCCTCAGTACAGACGGAGAGGGAAGAGATTACAGCCCTCAGTACAGACAGAGAGAGGAAGAGATTACAGCCCTCAGTACAGACAGAGGGGACGAGATTACAGCGCTCAGAAAGGACAGAGAGGGGAAGAGATTACAGCCCTCAGTACAGACGGAGAGAGGAAGAGATTACAGCCCTCAGTAAGGACAGAGAGAGGAAGAGATTACAGCCCTCAGTACAGACGGAGAGAGGAAGAGATTACAGCCCTCAGTAAGGACAGAGAGAGGAAGAGATTACAGCCCTCAGTACAGACGGAGAGAGGAAGAGATTACAGCCCTCAGTAAGGACAGAGAGAGGAAGAGATTACAGCCCTCGGTACAGACAGAGGGGAAGAGATTACAGCCCTCAGTACAGACAGAGGGGAAGAGATTACAGCCCTCAGTACAGACAGAGGGGAAGAGATTACAGCCCTCAGTACAGATGGAGAGGGTAAGAGATTACAGCCCTCAGTACAGATGGAGAGGGGAAGAGATTACAGCCCTCAGTACAGATGGAGAGGGGAAGAGATTACAGCCCTCAGTACAGACAGAGGGGACAAGATTACAGCCCTCAGTACAGACAGAGGGGACAAGATTACAGCCCTCAGTACAGATGGAGAGGCTAAGAGATTACAGCCCTCAGTACAGATGGAGAGGACTCATACAGGACAAACTACACAGATGACCTGGTTCTGTAGTAGCTCACTGAAAAGGGAATTCAGCAGAACCTGGCTGTACCAGAGAAACACTTTCAGACCAGGGCCCTGACAAATACAACTGGGCATTGCACATAGGCACCGATTTATGTTTCTGCCCGTGGGTGCCGCGCAGCGTATGCTAGGTGGAGTTTGCTATCAAATCAATGTAAATTTGGCCTTAATTTTCCCCGTGGGTGCTCGGCCTTCTCCCGTGGGATCGGCGCCTATGGCAATGCACACTCTGTGCCTTTTTACTGGAAGATTTAGCTTGACAGTGACAGAACGGAAAGAAAAAAAACATGGAGAATATTTTATGCCCATATTAACAGTGAAGTCATAAAAAAAAATCATAATCCATAATTGAACATATTGCCCTATATGGCAGTGAAAAGTGTGCTAATACAGAACAAGATTTTGCAAAGTGTGCCGAAACGACAAAAATATCTCCACATTTAGAGGAAACCCCCAATTATGCAGAAGCAGGAAAACATTCATTAATAATGAAAATCCAAAAGAGGGCAATTACGTTTGGAAAACATCTAAAAATACAGCAAACGCACTCAGCTGAACCCATAAAAGAGCCCATAGCCAGCTGGCCCTGAAGCTCACTAAACTAACACTGACTAATAACAAACAACCGCAGGACAGAGCCTTACTAACACGACCAAATGATAGCACAACAAAAAAAGAACTGCATCACCTCTTGGGACATGAACATAAACCCACAAAGTAAGCTTTGGTGGCCCTGTCTGGCCGTAACAGATGTTATTCTGTGGTTGATCACCGTAGCTATGTTTCCATTAGAATGTCAAAGTGAATCGACCTTGGAGAGATAACATTTGCACACAAATTATGTGTCATTGTGTGCAAAACACCCACAGGGATAGGCTTTGTTATGGAGTCATTTGATTTGAACGAGATCATTTGAATGAATAATTAATATGTGTGGAGCCAAGATACGGGGCGATTTTTCCGGAAATTAGCCTTAAAGCACATTTAGACGGCATATTCAGTGTTTCCCCATACATTTGATAGACTCCGTGAAGGCCTTGTGGTTTAATAACGTTGACCTCGCATTCAGAGTTGTGTGCTTAATTCCCCTTTCCATTAGATAAGTGCCGCACAGTTGTGAATCAACATCCTAAGTCTGCATGAAACCTCGCTCACAGAAACATAGCTAGTGACAGATTAAAAGATGAATAAAATGCTAGAATGTTGCCAAGGTGCGGACTCAGTGAGGACAGCTCAGCCAACACAGACCTGGCTCTTTTGGGCGGAATGGCATTTTCATAAGAAAATGTAAACAAAAATACAAAGATTTTAAATAGATGGATTTCAACACAATTAAAAATATTCATCAAATATCCTCCAGTGTGCTAAGCCTTGCTGCTCAGCTGAACAATTTAGACGTGAGCCTGCAAACATGAATATTTGATATTTGAATAACTACAGTATTTGGTGTTTTTATGCATATTTAGTGATTTCATTTTAGATTGTAGTTCGATTTTTTTTAAATCATATCTCGTGCTATGTATATATAATGTTGTAGGGTAGGGTGTTACAAAGTTATATTTGTATCGTATCATAAGCCATTCTGAGATTTGTAACATACTTTTTTGTTGTTGTCCCTACGCACAGTGAGGAAGATAGTGAGGGAGGCAAAGAAGAACCACAGTTCAAGAACTGCAGACTGTTGCGTCTGGGAGTCACAAAGTCTCAAAATCAACCATAAGACGCCACCTCCATACCAACAGGCTCTTTGGAACAGTTGCACAAAGAAAGCCCTCATTGAGAGTACCTAACAAATTCAAGTTTCTGGAGTTTGCCAAATGTCATCAAAACTATGGCTGGAACCGGGTGAGATGAGAGCTTTGGAGCTGTTTTGGTGCCAGTGGTCCAGGGGGTATTGTTAAGACAATTGCATAATGAATTCCACCAAGCTCCAGGACGTTTAGCCCCAGTGGCCTCTGCCAGGAAGTTGAGACTTGGCTGTAGTTGGACCTTCTAACAAAACAATGACCCCAAACATACCTCAAAATAAACACAGAAATGGTTCAAACAATTTTTTTTTTTTGTTGCAATGGCTATCTCAGTCTCTGGACTTAAACCCGGACCTAAACTCCAGACTGAGAAATGTATCATTTGAAAAATGTGTTATTTTGAATCATTAATAAAATATTCAATGGAATGTTGGAAAATGACAATATATCATAGTAATGGTATTATTTGTTTTCTACAGTCTTCATCAAGGGTGCCAATAATTCTGGACCTGACTGTATGTCATGCCAACAAAGTCACATGAAATGAGTATAACAAATTATAGCCCAGAGTACAGAGAATGAGACAGATAACATAAACACCCTGTGTGGCTCTTTTGCTTTTTATTATGCCAAAATATACATGGTGAGATTTGCCCTGATCTGACATCACCTGCGTAAAGATGTGAAGTGATTCCATCTGAGACCAGCAGATGGCGCAGTGCAAGTGTAATGATCCTGCTGTGCAATGGGTCTAAAACTGTGCAAGCAATTATCATTGCCAGCAATGTATGCATCAATAGATTATCATATATTTTAGTTAGTTTAGGAGTAAGGAGATGGCCTTAAAATCATATGAATATACTGTTTAAATGTATTATTTGTATTTGGTGTACTTCTGCTTAAATATTGGCAAAGTGCCTGTAAAGTGCAGTTCGCTTTCACAGTGACATTTTCTGGAAGGCTATTACTCCAGGTTATTGTGGGATAGTTTGTGGTTCTGCAGTTCTGTTCAGGTGAAACCCCAGCCAGCTTGTAAAGTTATGTTTTAAGGTGTGTGTGTGTGTGTGTGTGTGTGTGTGTGTGTGTGTGTGTGTGTGTGTGTGTGTGTGTGTGTATGTGTGTTTATGCGTGTGTGTGTGTGCTTGTTTGAGAGCTTTCTCCTTCTGAGAAATCAGATCTGTAATAGAGTCATATATTCACACTGCTGCTATGGCTGTTACAGGGGCATTGTTTCCATGACGACTTCAACTAGACTGTGGCCTTTTGGGAACCACACTCCCCGCTGACAGCAATGTGCTGGCTCTGCTCCAATTCAGCGGTCAGAGGTCAAGGGTCATTGTGGGGTTAGATTGGGGTAGGTACACTGCTCCATAGGGGGTCGTGGGGGAGAAGTGTCAAGCAGACAGGCAATCACAGCTGTTGCATCCCTTCATATAGACACACACACACTTAAGGGTGTGTGTGTGTCTTTCCCATGTGCAGAAACTCTCTAACCTTTTCTGAAGTTATCACTGCTCTCCCCCTTTGGCATTTTTCACATTTTATTTTCTTACTTCATGGAATCAAAGTGGATTTAATTGGGATTTCTTGCCACTGATCTACACAAAATACTCTACCATGTCAAAAATCTCTAAAGCTTTTTGTTTATTAATTACAAATAAAAAACAGGCAATAATTCATTACATAAGTATTCACCACCCTTTACTTAATACTTGGTAGAAGCACCTTTAACTGCAATTACAGCTGTGAGTTTGTTTGAATAAGTCAGCTGTACATTTGTACAAACCAGCTTTGCTACATCTAGACATTCCAATTTTCGCCCATAACTTCTTTACAAAATTGCTTGAGCTGGATGGGGACCATTGGTGAACTACAATTGTCAAATGTTTTCATAGATTCTGAATGGGATAGAGGTCTGGGCACTCCAGGACATCGTTTTTTTGTTTTGTTTTTATGCTGTATGCTGTATACCATGCCTCATTGTCCTGCTGGAATATAAGTTGTCTCCCAAGTCCCAGGTCTTCCAAGATTTGTTGATATCTTGCTCTATTCATTTTGCCCTCTATTTTGACCAGTTTTCCAGTCCCTGAAGCAGAGAAGCATCCCCATAGCATTAGGCTCCCGCCACCATGTTTCACGGTAGGGATAGTGTTCTTGGGATGATGTACAGTGTTAGGCTTGTGCCAAACATAGCGCCTAAAATTGAGGCAAAAAAGTTGGTATCATCAGACCATCAACTCTTCCTCCCCTTGGTTTGAGAGTCTCCCACATGCCTTCTGGCACACTCTAGGCGAGATTTAGTGTGAGTTTTCTTCAACAATGGCTTTCTATTTGCCACTCTCCCTGAAGCGCAGATTTGTGAAGTGCCCGGGTTGTTGCTGTGCCATGGATAGTTTCTCCCATCTCTGCCATGGAAGACCTCTGTCAGAGTTGCCATAGGCCTCTTGGTGGCCTCCCTAACAAGTGCCCTTCTTACACAGATGCTCAGTTTTGAAGGACGGCCTGTTCTAGGCAAATTCACAGTTGTACCATATTCTCTCCATTTCCTTATGATGGACTTAACGGTGCTCTAGGGAATATTGAAAGTCTTTTAAATCTTCTTATATATTTCCCCTGATTGGTGCTTTTGAAAAACCTTTTTTTTTTTTTTTTTTTGTGTTCTTTGGTGTATAGGTGTATTTAGTTTGAAATCATTTGAAACACCTTAATTGTACACAGATGGACTCCAATCAAATAATTATGTAACCTCTGAAGACAATTGATTTCACCAGAGTTTATTTAGGTGGCTTAGCAAATACTGAATACTCATATGTACATGAAATATGTGAATACTTATGCAATCAATTATTGTCTGTTTTTTTATTTAACAAAAAGCTTTAGAGTTGTTTTTTTTAATTTGACATTATAGGTTATTTTGTGTGCTGATAAGTGGCAAGAAATTCATTTCGATTCCATGAAGTAAAATGTGAAAAATGCCAAAGCGGGTGAATACTTTTGAAACCCACTGCTATAGCCTAAGGGTCTTCCTACTGTACAGTTGTTGGTGTTTAAAGTCTAAGCCTCAAGGACTATTTGTTTTGTTTTTCTCTGTAACCCACAATTTTCCAGGAGTTCATCTGCAAGAGTGGGAATAATTTTCCAGTCTCCCACATTGGTTCCAATGGTTTTCAGTTTTTTTATTCCCTCTGGCCAATTGTGATCAAACCTGTTTGTAAATGGCGCTATCAAGAATGAAGAAAATTGATTAAAGGTGTGCTCCTCCTGGTGAAAGCCTAGGGTTTAACCATTGGCTAGTGATCAAAGCGATAGCTCTGGTCCTAGGGTTTATTGGCTGGGTTGTGGTCACTTTTTCTGCAGGTTTCTGTGTTAACCTGAATATTGTACCACAGGCCAGTCTGAGCGGTTTTAAACTAATTTGATAATGGCTTTTTGGAGTTCATGCGAATACAGCACGGTTTATTTGGCAGGCCAAGACACTGCCACATCCAAACCCAACCGCCGTAAAACTGAAAGCAAATGTTTGGCACAACGGGTTGGTGGTACTGTGTGTCCCTGTTCCGTGTGCAAGAGTGCGTGCATGCGTGTATGTCTGTGTGTGTGTATTGTTTAGTGTAAGTGTTTGTGTATAAGTTTGTTTGCATGCATGCATGCATATATGTGCGCGAGTGTGTGAGTGTATGTGTGTGTGTGTGTATTGTGTAGTGTAAGTGTTTGTGTATAAGTGTGTTTGCATGCATGCATGCAAGTGTTTGTGTATATTGTGTAGTGTAAGTGTTTGTGTATAAGTGTGTTTGCATGCATGCATGCATATATGTGCGCGAGTGTGTGAGTGTATGTGTGTCTGTGTATTGTGTAGTGTAAGTGTTTGTGTATAAGTGTGTTTGCATGCATGCATGCATGTGTGTATTGTGTAGTGTAAGTGTTTGTGTATAAGTGTGTTTGCATGCATGCATGCATATATGTGCGCGAGTGTCTGTGTGTTTGTGTTTGACACAGTAAGCACTGTTTCATTCTGCCCGGCAGCCAGTCTGGCCATGTCCTCAGGGCTGAGAGAGTGAGCAGAAATGGGCCACAGAGAGCCTTCCGCTGTCGTGTCAGAGTGTGTGGGAGGGGGAAGACGGCAGCTTTCTCAATAGTTTCCGATCCACTGTAGTTTATTTCTCTTTGAAATGTGGGGCCAGATTCAGAAGTACCCTCAGAAGTACTCCAGGCTCACTGAAAGCACATATTCTGTCTAGACTAAGTACAGTATGTACACAGACTGTCTGTGATTCTGCTCATAAACACTGATTCAGAAACAGTATTCATATTTTACACAAAAGCGATTGGGAATAGGATTAGAGGCGAATAAACTGACTCTATATTGGGTCCTGGGGAGAGAAAGTACCCCGGCCAACTGCGGGAAGCCTGTTCACACTTTTTGTCCTCAACAACTGACCTGGGATCAGCTTCCCCAGCCCCCCTGCAGAGGTCAGGGTCAGTAGGTTAGAGTTTGTGTAGGTTCGAGTTATAGCTGGTTGACTGCATTTGTACCCTTGAGCAGGGAACCCGACCCTCAGACTGGGCCCTGTGAAGATGTTACCTGAAAGAACACGCTGTGTTTTACACGCTGCAAGGAAGAATATCTGCCAATGGGCAATGAGCCAATGGGCAATGCTGAATCACATGGATCCAACAGTGAGCCCTGAACATCAGGAGAAGTTAGAGGGCAGAGAGGGGGCCCTGGGTGGGGGAGGAAGAGATTTGTCTGACATTCAGTCACCCTGAATAAGAAGTCTTTGGATCTTTAAGATCCTTTGAGAAAATCTGGGGACTTAATCCTGTAATGTTCTCAACCGTTTCACATCACCTGACAGGAATTAGTGTGTTGGCCCCTTTCCAGGCCAGTTTGCACAGAAAAAGATTCCTCCACCAGGGGTGTACTCAGCCTTACTGAGAGGAAAGAAAAGCTGTTCACAGACAGACAGACGGACAGTTACATGACTGAAACAGAGAGATTTCCCTGAACGGGACCTCATGAAGACACGCCCATGACTGTGGAATTTAGGTTATATAAATGTTGAAACAACATTCCCCTTTCTCCTACTAGACACATCCTCCAACAACTGCACAACGCCACTAACAGGAGACCCATATATACCTCCAAGCTAACTAACTCAGAGACCCCTATATACCCCCAAACTAGCTAACACAGAGACCCCTATATACCCCAAACTAACTAACTAACACAGAGATCCCTATATACAAACTAACTAACTAACACAGAGACCCCTATATACCCCCAAACTGACTCCTATATACCTCTGACACTATTGCATTAAGAGAGGGATCCCTCTGTACCCCCTCACACCCCCCTGTGCCCTGTTAGCAGACCTCAATGGAGAGGGCAGGTCTTGGCAGAGCGCTCTCATTCCCAGCGCTTCCCAAGGGAGGGGTTTGGGCATGCTCCGACACCAAGGATTCTGGGCGAGCTGGGGGAAGCCAGGGTTTAAAGCCACCAGCGCTGAATATGGAGCTCTTAGTTTTATTGTTCCACCTTCCACATGGGACTTCCACAGCAGATGAGCTCATCATTTACTCATCAGTTGGTGAGGGCAGGTGACTCTCACCTGTGTCAGTCTGTGTTCTGCCGCATACGTGCGTCACCTGTTCAGCTCTCGCCAGTGTAACTCCACTTTAACCAGCATCAGCTGGGATGACGGTGGAACCAGACTAGACCCAAGATCAGGTCAAAATCAGATCTTGGCTGTAGCTGAGCTGGATCAGAACTGGACTTGGGGGACAGAGTAGGTTCTGCTGGCCAATACGAGATATTTTATGGTAAACCTCTGTCCTGTCATAGACCCACAGATACCTCCCTCTGTCTTCTGTGATTTCTGTGATTTCTGTGATTTCATTCTGAAGCAGAAGCATATTCTTTTGTGATTTTATTCTGACTCATGGTGGTATTGTGTGAGTATATTCTAAATTGGACAGTGACATTCTGTGATTACATTCTGAATCTATGTTTATAGTATATGATTTAGTATGAGTAAAATTATGATATTCTTTTGGTAGTGGTATTCTGTGATTGCGTTCCCAATCAGTGGTGATTCAATTCTGTGATTCAATTCTGAAATGTATGATATTCTGTGATTATACCCTGAATACTCTGACACTAACATATACATCTGATAACCAATTTATTATTGAATAGTTTTATATTCCATAATGAAAGAGGGAGAAGGAAGGCAGAGAGGAATGAAGGGAAGATGGAAGGGAAGAAGGATAGGAAATAAAGAGACAAATAGCAATTGAAAGGGGAAACAGTGGGTAGATGTAGCAAAGCAACTGTAGATTCAGGACGAAGAGCGAGAGAGAGACAGAGGGGTTTTATTTGAAGTGTATTTTCAATCTTGTTTTAGAATGAAGAAGGGGAGGGGAAGGAGAGAGAGATAGAGAGTGCGGTGGAAGGAGGGGGGTATCCAGCATGTTCCAATTACAGTGGCTTTGAAGCCCTTTACATGAGGAATGTCCATTCGACAGTCCGGCAGGCAGAGAAGGGCACCACGCCGAGCCTTGTTAACTTTGATCAATCAGTTGAGCGTTGAGAAGAGCTAACGAGCTGGGGGCAGGGGGGATCAGAGGAGGGGCGACTCCCCAGATACGTACACACGCACGCGTCCTGCACAGTCTGTGCATTTGTCTGACATTTTACACCTCAGTCCCGCTGCAGCTCTGTGTAACACGGCTGCCTCATGTTCTCTCAGTTGTGGAGCTTCACAAAAGTGCTGTCATCCTACATCTGACCCCCCAGCACAACAGTGCTGCCCCGTGAGACCCGTCTACACTACACTCTACCCCCACACACACGCACACACAGCCTGACCCTATGCTACACCCTCTCATGCACCCTAACTGTAACACTGTGCACTGTACACACCCTAACTCAGTAACACTGTACCCTCTTATCAACCCGAACTGTAACGCTGTACCCTCATGCATCCTAAGTGTGTAACAGCATGCCCACCTCAAACACACAACCTGACTGTAACAACTGTGCCTGTAGACCACACAGCCTAACCCCCACACACACACACGCACGCACACGCACACGCGTGCACTTGCACACACCCGCCCCGACTCTTTAACAGTGGGTGTACTCACGTCAAGTTTGTCCCCCACCTTTTGGCTGAGCCCCCTCTTCCTGATCCGACGGGCGCTTCCTGAGCCGGACATCAGGACCAGCGTGCACAGCACCAGCGCCAGGGGAGTCCGCACGGTACAGCCCTGCATGGCTCTGCCGTCTCACCTTCTCCCAGCTCCTCTTTCCCCCTCTTTTTTCTGTGCGCTTTTCACTCCTGCTGCCCTTATTCCCCCTCTTCCGCTCTCTCGCCCCTGCACTCTTTATTGTGGTGCTTTATCTTCCCTCTTCTGTCTGGTAGTCCTGGAGAAATGTTCTGGGTAGCTGCAGGGTGCACTTTTCTCCTGTGCATGCAGATTGTGTCACAGCTGTCCAACAGAAACTCTCTCTCTCTCTCTCTCTCTCTGTGTCTCAGGGGGAGATGGCAGGAAAGAGAGAGGAGGAGTAGGGAGTGAAAACCAAAAAAAACAGGTGAAGGAAGAGGAGGGGAAACGACAGACAGAGAGATGAGACCAGTGTCTGTTCGGAGCTAATATAGCGAACACGAGAAGCACATGTCTGCCTCTCTCAGAGGGAGACAGAGGGAGGGAGGGAGGGAGAAAGGGGGAGAGGGAGAGGGAGGGGGAGTGGGAGAGAGAAAGAGAAAGAGAGGGAGGGGAGAGACCAGGAGACAGTCAGATGTAGAAAATAATATATTTTTAGACCTCTACCGCTTACATTTGGTTGTGTCTGTTTAAACAGAGAGAGGCAGAATGACCACTGAGATTGTGTGTGTGTGTTTGTGCATGTGTGTGTGTGTGTGTGTGTTTGTGTGTGTGTTTGTGTGTGTGTGTGTGTGTTTGTGCATGTGTGTGTTTGTGCATGTGTGTGTGTGTGTGTGTGTGTGTTTGTGTGTGTGTGTGCATGAGTGTGTGTGTGTGTGCATGTGTGTGAGTGTGTGAAGGGGCCTAGGGGGGTTTTGGAGAAGGTGTACTTCTGTAGAAAGAGAGAACTTCTTGGTAATGGGCTGGCTACTTGTTGTAGGCTATTTTACTTCTCAAAGAGGGGTGCCCCCTCCCCCCTTCAAAAAACCTCTCTCCCCTTGAGAGAGGAGGGGGACCTCACAGTGTAATTCTCAGACCATATAGACCCAGCTGGAGAGATCTATCTGTCAACGGTCATTATTACACCCCTTCTGCTATCAATGGCACCCTGCTATTGCCATTAGTAATATACCCCTCAAATAAATAGAGGGGATTGTTGTTTAATAATATACGCCATTTAGCAAATAAATTACAGTAGTGAACGGTATATGTTTGGGGATTGAACCCACAACCTAAGCAGTCCCAACTGAGCCACAGAGAACAGGATTGTTGTTTAATGCAGTCCATTAGGTGTGGAATCAAATCTATCAGCTGTGGTGATTGACTGACTGGACCCGCCCGAGGCATCCATGTTCGTCTGTTGGAGCGGACCTTTGCGGACGTCTCTCACCCCATGCCAAAGGGTCCCCCACCGCGTCCCCACCCCTCTCCCTGAAAGCCCATTTTATTCCCTTGACAATGACAGCTGCAGCATCTACGCCTGGCCCCTCCCAACCCAAGCAGGAATGACAGCTGCAAGGGACCGTTAACCTCCCCACCGCCCCGCCCCCTTCCCTAACACTCCTTACTGAACAGAGACACAGCAGGTTGGATTCCTGCTCGAGTGCTGCAAAACGGCTGCCCTCACCACCCGGCCCCCCCTCCCCAACACACCCCCCTACCACGCCCCCACCCCCACCCCAGCACACAGACAGTTTCACAGCAGCCGGCAGATACGCACTGTGAGGCCCTAGTGTGTGTCTGCGTGAGTTACCGGGTGTGCATGTGCGTGCCTGCCTCCCTGCAACGAATAATTTGTGTGTTGCATGCCTGTGTGGGACCTTGAGTATGCCCGGAGCTTGTGCGGGCTCGGAGATTCAGAGACGCAGATTCCTTTGATCTGAGCCAACTATCTCTGATAGTAGACTGATATGTGTCGGCAGCAGAGGGGACGTGCTGACGTGCTCTAGACTGCCCCTGCTCTAATGCGGTGCAGATGGGACAGGGCGGGTCATGCTTCAGGAGGAAGCAGGCTGGTAAAGGCCTAGAGGAAGGAGAAAATGGCAAAACATGGAGGAAGAGGACTTAGGCCATGGATGATGAAGATACACACTAGCGTTTTCACAACGTTTTTTCGAAAAGTTGGCAGAAAGGGTGCGCTTGCAGATGCTGTTTGTTCCACTTCCTCTCTTACGAGGAATGCACAATCCTGTAAATTAGATAGTAGAGAGAACATGAAAATGGCAAAACATGCTCTGTCTGTTCCCTCTGTCTTCCCCAGCTATGCTACAATGCGAGACCGGCGTTTTCAAATTAATTTACTTGTGAGAGCATCTCTGTTTATAGTGGACAAAAATGCTGTTTAGTGTGGACGGAAGGCCAAAGCGGAGGAAAAATATGTGTTTTCAAATGTATCCGCATATGTGTGGACATGGCCTTACTCCACAACCACAATCTTTGGACTTCAAATCCCATCACAACACCCCCCCTCAGCCGCAGATGATGTTCTGTTTGATGAATGCAGCCCTGAAGTGTCTGTGTTTCAACCATTTGTTAAAAAGTGTGTGATACATGTGGGAATACAATTCCTTTCTGCAGTCGCACACATACACATCCTACTGTTGTACCGCAGTGTGAAGCAGTACCCTGGAGCAGGGAAGCTTTCCCAGTCTGTGCATGGGGAGAGGGGGGTCCCATGGGGAGGGGGGGCCTCACCTCTGACCCCTTCTGGTCCCCCCTCCTCTGAGCGTGGAATTGAACCCCACAGTGAACCTCGCTGAACTCACACAGCCTGTCAGGGGAGAACAAAAAAGTGTTGTGCTGACTGCTGAGAGAGGGAGGGAGAACGAAGAACGAGAGAGGGTTGAAAGAGCACGACACATTTTTCTTACCTTTTTTTGGGAGAAGGGGATGTGGGTGGGTTGCGAGACGCCCAGAGTGTATGGTAGAGATCCAACTGTGGTCAGTGTTGTGCAAAGGTTAGCTTGACAACTCATTTTGTGGTTCTGGCAATGCAGCAACCGTCAACGGTCATGGTCACGGTACTTTACCCGTGTTTACCCGCTGATTACCCACTGAGACACTGAGATGTGCCACACTGGTCTCCATACCGCCAGACGCTACAGCACTGCCCTCACCCCTAAACAGGCAGTCACTCCTGTTGAGACATCCAGAGAAACAGGAGAGACAGAAATCAGGTTACAGCTCTCGTTGCCCCTGGTTTGTGTACGTGTGTTTGTAATTTTGTGTACAGATATAATGTGTGGATGGGTGCGTATGCATAGTAGTGCGTCTGTGCACATGTAGGCGGATGTGTAGTTTATGGTGTCGGGAGGAGCTTTGATGGAAGGTGGAGGATATGCAGACGGAGAGAGGATGAGGGCGGGTAGGGACAATGGAGCTGCGGGCAGGGGGTGGGTGTTCTGTCACAGACTAAACACATCTGTTTGTCTCCTGAATGACTGTAATCAGCGACAAACTCATGGTCTGTCTCTCTCTCTCTCTCTCTCTCTCTCTCTCTCTCTCTCTGTCACTCCTCAGCTCTCTCTCTAACAAAGACATCTGAAGTTTTCTCCATTCAGAGCTGGTCTTTGCTCTGTTGGCATAGGGGTGATTAGATGTTTTACAGCAGTTTTTTTGTTGTCTTTGAAGTGTGTGTGTGTGTGTGTGTGTGTGTGTATGTTTGTGGCGGTCTGCAAGTGTGTGTATGTGTGTATGTTCGTTTGTGTGTGTGTGTGCATGTCTCAGAGAGAGAGAGAGCGATTGTTCTTGCTCCATAACACTGGAATGGCCCTGCACTATATATTCTGACACATTCTCATACATTGACACACACACACATACCCACACCATGCCTTATTTTCTTGCACACACACACACACACACACACACACACACACATACTCCCTGTCAGACACATATATCACAGTGCTCACATGCACACAGGTAATTTGTTAGGGTCTGTGGCTGACTCCACCAGCTCATTACCCCTCCCCTTCCTGTAGACGGTCCAATCACAGCTCATTAGGGCCCTTTCCCTCTGATCCTCCCCCATCAGTGCCATCCCGCCACCTCAAGGGAAAGAGCCGGGGAAGATTACACCCCCCCTCTCTCTCTGATCCTCCAACCCCCTCCCCACCTCGCTCCCTCGCTCACTCCATGCAAACAGGATCATTTGAACTCAGGTAGTTGCACGAAATACCACAGCTCGACCCCTGAGGGGGAAGGTCAAACAAAAAACATTTCAACATTCTGTCACTATAGCGACCGTTTACCCGGGAGGTCAAAGTTAAAATCCCTGTAAAGTTGGGCAAGAGAGGGAGCGGGGCCCTCTGGGGGAGCCGGGCCTTTGTTTCAATCAACTATTTCTGTTTAAAGGATTCAAAAGAGCTTCCACTCGCCTCGTTAACTCTTCCCCCTTTCAAAAAAAATAAGCTTCCCTTGGTCGCTCGCTGTTCACGTTCCTGCTTTGGCTCGGCCAGTTGCTTTTTCCAGCAGTTGGAGAGGTTTGGCAAGAATTTTCCCTTTGTCCCATTTTGTAAACTTTTTTTTGTATTGTTCTTCGGTTATCTGCGTGATGAGAGAAAGCATGTGCCATTTTCTTTTCTGTGAAAACTAGTCAAGGGAACTGACACTGTTGGTGGTCAGAAGTGACCCCTGTTCACTTTCAAGGAAATGTCCGACAAGGAAAAATTATGTATGTTTCAGAGAAAAAGAGGAGCGCATGCCTTGTGTCTGTTTTACGGACCCGGGTCAGGATCAGGACCCCGTGTTTACTGAAGCAACGGGAGTAAGAGTCCGATACCCGCACTCGAGACTGACAGAATGTTCCAGAACACTCCGGGAGGAATGTTCTGGAATTGACAGCCTATTGGGGTAGAAAGAAAGCGAATCTCCTCTGGCACCAGTTCTGGCTAGATGGGAGGATGTAGCTATTTACGCACCCCACTGAGAGGGAGAGAGAAAGCGAGGGCGAGAGGGAGGTGGGGAGGTGGGGGGTTAGAAAAGTTTAAAGGATATTGAATAGTGGTTGCCAGACGGAAACTCTTTGAACAGGATGGGATGAGCTTAAGTTCCGTGCGATAGAGACGCAGTGGTAATTTGCTCCTTTAATTGTATATTCCACCAGATCAGATAGTAAATTGGCTCTTCCCTTGGGGGTGGGGGGGTTAACAAAATGTTCCCATGGATGGGCCTTCAGTTGTGTATGTGTGTGTGTGAATATATCTCTGCATGTGTACCATATATATATATATACGTACTTGTATATATATATAAATATTAGGGCTGTCAGCCGATTTACACTGAGGAAATGTGCCAATGAAATAATTAATTTAACATTTATTTAAAAATTCATTTTTCAAAAAATTGTAGCGTTAATTGATTAATTAGACTGTGTAAATCATGTCAATCAATACCAACAACCCTTCACCACACAACCGTATAATAAGCTCACGAGAAACTTCCACCAACGCCGTTGCTTCAATGTAACCTGCGCTGGATGTATTTCTTGCTAAGGTCAGAAGAGTGGTGAAGTCAAAGTACAAGTACGTTTCAAATGTAACAGTTTTTAAGCAGTCTGCGAGAACGCAGGAAGCAAGTATGCAATTTGGGACACAGACAGAACGAGTTGAGAACACAAAAGTGTAGCTCCCAATACCGGTAACTTGCCACTTGCTGGTTGACGCAATGATGATATTTTCTTGTAACATTAGCTAGCTATATAGATAACTAAAGTTAATCTAATAAAGATAACATGTTAACAAAGATACTGAATCGCATTTACCCTGTTTGCTGTAACGGTAGTAGCGTTAACTAGCTATCTAATGTTAGCTAGCAAACAAGCTTTAATCCTGAGTTGATGGCTAGCTAGCTATTTAATGTTAGATAACATTAGCTAGCTAGCTATTGATATCTAATTGCACATCCCCATGCAGCTGCATACATCTAAATCACAATGGGATTCATGCAAATAGTCCATTCAAACTTAAACTGTAGCAATGAACACATTTTCCCCCTTTGAAGTATGTTCACACTTTACTGCCATGCACCTGCTATTTTGTGTAGTATTCTGAATTCTTATCGTCTGTGAACTGATCATTGCTGGAGACTTCTGACAGACAGTCATACCCTATTCTCTGACATTTTGATCCTTCATGATAATTTAAAAACATAATTTAATAATGTATTAATGTGAAAATTTAAACTGCTTGAAAAGTCCTTTATAAGTAAAGTTATTGTTATTATTACAACCGTTGTTTAGCTTCCCATATCCTATTCCGTTACCCACTTTGTAGTTTGACTTTCACTTTAAATTAAAAGACAGCTTTTTTGTTGTAATGTCAAGGTCAGACAAAATATGTTATTAAAGCAACATTAGAGCTGTTGTGTGTATCGGAATGTTTCCGTGTGGGCTTGTGGGGGTGACATGCTATTTTCTGCCATACCACTTGAAGATCTGTGATGGCACCTCTGGACCAGAACCATGGCGGTTCATTCTGTTAGAATATGCAAAGTTTTAAGTCACGTTAAGTTCTCTTTCCACCCTCATGAGTTGGAGGTTAGAAGAAATTCTATCCAGCACATGCACAACAGCTCAGGACACTGGAAGTCTTTCCATTTCAGTAGGTCCAGCTGTCACCCCCCAGGAATGATCTTGCCTTGGCCTGTCTTTGGTAATGACAGAGATCTAAAGCCCAGTTCAGATCAAAACTGCAAGAGTAGCCGAGAAAAGACTGCCAAGTTTTCTGCAAAAAACTGACAGAACTTTCGTTACTGAGTTACTGAGAATGTTACTGAGAAAAGTAAAAGACTACACAGTCTACATCCAAAGCAGCAGTTCACATATTCAATGACTGTTTCCATAACAACGAGATATGAATTTGTAGAGTGGATCCATCTTGTTTTTAAACTCAAAGATTTGACGGATGTTCTAAACTCGGTAATTGACACTGAACAATTCTCCTCTGAAAATGCTCAAAACCGTCTTGTCAGCTGATTACTTTTTGATCTGAACTGGCCTTTACGAGGCCAGAAAAATGTGATGGAGCGATCAAACTGACCGCGACATGGAGAACAATTTATGAGTATCCGTTGCCGAAAAGGTTGGGACACCAACAGTGGCGCAGTCTCCATAGGACAATTTCCACAGGTTGATCCAAGCATCAGTCCAAGCTGTGTTTTGGCTGGCAGGGACTCGACCATGGAGTGTGCATTTATAGCTACAGACTCCTATGGTTCATTTCTGGTATACTACCTTTTAATGTTGCATTCAAGGAAGTTTCTATATGTTTATATACAGTTTGCAGAATATAGAGTTCATGCATGGTAATTTTTTTCCGGGTCCGGCCAAAGTGATTGTATGGACGACCATAAAGTACTAAATGAATTCTGCAGGTATGATGGACATGGTAATGTGGCCTTGTTTACTAACACCATTACTTTTGAAAATTGTCATAGGATTTTTAATGACCACAACACATCAAGACCTTAACATCTCATCTGAAGGATGTCTTTGGTTGTTTTTGTTTATCCCTTGTGTGGGATACCATCAGCCCTGTGTGACAGATTAAAATCATCTTCCTACTGTAACTACCACTTTCCCTCTCCCTCTCAGTTCATATTCACAGAGTTTTATTGGCATGGAAATATATGAATTTGTGTTGCTACTGCACATTTTTTGCCAGCTGGATGGTTTTGGAAAAAAAGGCGAGCATTTTGGCTCATCCTTCGTCAGCATGTGACTACTCATGTGATGGGCTGTTGCGTGTAAATATAATCTAAACAAAGAGAGAGAGAGAACAATGGTTCTTGCTCCATAACACTGGAATGGCTCTGCACTTCCTAAATTCACTCTATGTACTAAATTATTCACATCAAAATTATGCTAAATTACAACTAAACTTTATATTTTTATAAAATATTATGAAAATATATTTCACAGAAACTAAACAAGCACTGTCCAAAGCAAGGCTTGCCATATTTTTCTACATTCGTTCAAGTAATTTGTATTTACTAAAGACTTGGGAATCCGCAGCATAAATTGTGATTTGACTGTTTTAAAGCAAACCATCTGCAACAACTGGGTTTTCAACTGGGTTTTTATGTCATTTTAAAACTGGGCAGACAGCAGCACAAACAAATAAATTATGATTCCATTGCTGCAGTCCATCAGCAGCAACAGGTTTATTAATACTGCGTTTATGCATATTCGGTGAGCAGAAGAATTGACAGCAACATTGCTGGCAAATAAACAAATGTGTTTAATACAGTTTATGGATCCGGTAATGTAATCATAAAATGCATTCACTGCGTGGCATTCTGGAGTGAGAACAAAACACATTTGTTACGTGCTGCTAATGTTAATCTGAAGAGATGGTATAGAGTAATTGACCACACAGATCATTGTGTGTTGTGTTTCGCTTGTGTGCTGGGTGCTGCTTTTAGTCTGGAGAGCTATGTCAGACAGGTGTATACACTACAGTCATAATACAGCACAGATGTTATAGAAAGTGTTATGTACTTACAAAGAATATACGTAGGTGGAGATTCTATCTATGTCACTGTGTGTTGTAGTTATATTCCGTATAACATAACTCAAGTAAACATTCTGTTTTGAAATGAGCATTGTTCTTTTAAACTGTAGATGTGGGAACATTTCTTCTCACTTTATTCTCTCTTTAGGCCCACTACAAGCAACAATGCAAACTCCATGGGTGGAGTATTCATATTCTTAAACCAATGCCTACATTATTGGTTTAAGAATATGAATTTAGTCCAGAGTTCTACAGACTATCTTGTAGTCGTGCTAGCTAGTTAGGCTACAAAACAATATGATGCAGTGTTTACAGAGAAAGTATACATCTGTAAGTGATCCTATTAATCTTTTGCATAGTATTACATAGCAAGTGAACTACTTTCCACAGAAAAGCAATATGGCATCTATTCAGTTTTTAAAAATACATTTTCTATTGCACATATGATGCTGAATTGGCATCACATGTACGCATCCTTATATGTCTAAAATACTGGGCCTGTATTCACAAATAATTTTATCTTACCACTAGGAGTACTTCTAAATCGCACTAAAACCTTTTAGTTAGGAGTCCCACCTTAAAACCTATTCACAAAGCTGCAAAGACGAACTCATACTAAGGAATTCCTAGAATTGTCAAGCTAAGAGTGAGGGCGGGGTTGACGTTGTTGCTAAGGATGATGTTGTTTCTCATGAACGAGCTTACTCAGAATGCCCACAGCGATTGGCTGATATAGGGGATGGGTCTCTGCCCGCGTACGGATCAACCCCCACGGTTCGGCACGCATATGATCCGCGGATTAATAGCTAAATTGAACCATCATAGAGAAATACAAATACAGCCGCTGTTATATAAACCATATATGTTTTGGTTTGCTTTGTTTTTCATACTAAATGTCTTTCTGGGAGGCATGTTTTTAGAAACGCGACCGAATTAAATAGAATTTAAACATTAGCAATCTTTTAATTTTTTATTAAATTAATTCAGGCATAAGACCACCCTAGTTAAATTACCTAAGGCGTACTGAATCTAAAAATGTATTTTGTTAAATTTTCGAATAAAGATTTAGTGAAACAACTTAAATTGAAAACATGAAATTATCATTCATTCAATTCCTTGAGAATAGTTCCTGGCAATTTTTGGTGGAAACGTCAATTGGTTACATGTCTGCATCTCGTAAACAATCAGCGGGTATCTATATATAATATATATAATATTAATATATAATACCCTCGCGATTGAGGCGGTACCTTTTATGAGCTCTGTATCATTCAATATCTCCAGTGTTGACGCGATTGCACAACAGCAGATTTTCTGATATCTTCCGTGCCAGTAATTGGTCTTTGATCAGCTGGTGTTATTGGTAGTCCTCTTGATCTGCCCTAATTCTCCTGGATTTTAAGGGTAGTTGGTCCTAACTCTGCAATTTTTAATGGCTGTCACTCAAAATTTAGGAGTCCTAAATTGTGAAATACTCTTTGATCCCAAAAGAAGTTAAAAGCAGCCAAGAGTCCTAAATTTGATCCGAGTGACATGCCAACACTGGAGATATTGAATGATACAGAGCTCATGCTCCTAAATCGCGGATTATATATATAATATTATATATATTATATATAGATACCAACTGATTTTTTACACTTAAAATGCAGTTTCTTGGTTTCATGTTAAATCAGTGGGCCCATTTGTAGGCTATTTTAGAAATTAGAATATAATAGCATTTCATTTTTCGGATCAGAAAAACAAAGCAAACCAAAAAATTACCAGTAACTATTCTCAAGGAATTGAATGAATGATAATTTCAGTTTTTCAATTTGCTGTTTCAAAATCTTTATTCTGATTCATCGCCTTAGATTTGGGGTCTTATGCCTGAATTAATTTAATAAAAAAAAAGATCTAATGTTTAAATTTCTCTTTCTAAAACCTGCCTCCCAGAAAGACATTTAGAAAAAACAAAGCAAACCAAAACATACATGGTTGTCTATCTCTTCGCTGAACTCTGCATCCCTGTATTTCTCTAGGTTGAAATTCCCCTAGCCAATTGCTGTGGGCATTCTGAGTAAGTTCGTTCATGAGAAACAACGTCATCCTTAGCAACGACGTCAACCCCTCACTCTTAGCTTGAAGATTCTAGGAATTCCTTAGTATGAGTTTGTCTTTGCAGCTTTGTGAATAGGTTTTAAGGTGGGACTCCTAACTAAAAGGTTTTAGTGCGATTTAGAAATACTCCTAGTGGTAAGATAAAATGCTTTGTGAATACGGGCCCTGAACAGATGAGGTTATGACCAGATGAGATATTGACCAATGGGGAGAAGTAATCACTTGGGTCATGGAACGTTTTGATGATAAAATTAATAAGAATAAATAACCCAAGTTTGGGGCTTTATTGTGTGACTATGTGAAGTTGGGTATTAATTTTGTGTTTACATGAGGTAAGAGGGTACAGAAGTTAATGTTTGAAAAGACTGAGGGCCAGATTTACTAAAGGATTGTGACTACTTTTCCAACGCAAAAGGCAGTCACTACAATGTCGCAATATCTATGTGCGATCTACTTTGCGATTTTCCTTTAGATAAATAATTAAATCTGTTCATGCATATGTATACAACGGGCGAATGCGCTAAAACAGGGTGGAGATTTTGTAAATTAGGTTGTCTAAGTATTTCGTCTGATTTACTAAAGCATGCCTTAAGCCGTAACTCTTGAAACCAGGCAGCATTTTATGAGGGCTGATAATGCCTAGGTATTTCACAATTCCTGTTTTGTATTGCGCTTTCTGAAGCGCGAATCCTACTGTTAGTTTTGTTATGCCGAATGAATTAATTTATTTCATGATGCCACTCCCCAAAAAAGTATTCCCCGTTGGTGTTGTTTTACTATGCTGTAATACTGCGTTGTGATGCTGTACCCTGTACCCTGTTGGCCAATACCTCTATTTCCTGATCTGTAAAGGGTTTTATTTTTCTCGTTGTTCCCTCGCTACTTGTGCCTGATTGCTGCTTATCCATTTCTTGGTGTGATCTGTACGTGTGAGCATGCCATGTTGTTTTGTACCCGTTTTATGAGGGAGTCTTACAGTAAATTGGGAATGAGGGCGTTTCATTTCTTTGATTGCGTAATTAGAACCAGTCTTAGTAAATTGGTCGTTAATGCATCGTTATTTACTACTGCAAAATAGCTGTAGCAAAACAACAACCATCATTGTGCTGCTACTATCTTAGTAAATCCTTTTCCTAACTCTAACTTCAAAAATCACATATCCCCAGTAGAAATATTCCAATATGTTACCTACGAGTGAGCGCATGCCTTTTCCCTTTTATTGTTGGATACATTACTGTGGCTTAAGCACCCTTTCAACAGACACTTTATTTAAGTACTTTGGGGTTGAGCATGTTTCCCTTAGTTTTTCGCCATACCACAGTCCCATACAATAAACAAAAACCTCTTCGGCCAAGGATTTACATGCCTTTTGGTTTTGCTGAATCAAGTTTTTACTGCATAGAAAGCCCTCTGAGCTTTTTATTTCAGTGCATTTATTGTCAGGGTCAACCTCGCTTTCTCTCTCTTCTCCTACCTCCCTCTCCCTCCCTCTCTCTCTCTCTTCCCTTCTCCTCCTCCTCTCTTTTTCTCTCTTGCTCCCTCCCTGTCTCTCTCCGCCTTGCTTGCTTCAACACCTTCCCCCGAGTGGAAAGGGCCATCCAAAGCAAACACCAGAGGGCCATGGAATGTTGAAATAAATCAATTTCAGCGGATGTAGACATCCTTACCATGGGCCAGCAAGGAGACAGCGGGTGGAGGAGCATTCACCCAGATCATAAATAGACCCCAACTTCATGTTTCCCTTTGTCACTTGCAGCTGACTAAAAATGCACAAAAAAAGAGAGCCTAAACTAAATACCAGCCCCCAGCTTTGTCCCACAGTGGGAGACATAGTGCACGAGGCTGAGCAATGTCCGGTTAAAATAAACACAACTTTTTTTTAAAGGCAGACATTCATTGGTGGAATGACAAGGAAAAAAAGTGTAGTTTTAGTGCGTGCCTCTCAGGACGGAGGAATTTGGGAGGGTGTGGTATGATGGGAGGTGGGATCAGGGTGATGGGCGGGGCTTCCCAGATGAGGGTGTCTTGGGGCCTGCCCTGTGCAATGTCTGGGCGGGCTGCAGGTCATTTCATGTCGTGGAGGTCCTTTGTGGTGTCTAGCATTTGTTGCTCCATTTTTCGGCTCTGGAGAATATGTTGATTTTGTTTTGTTTCCTGGGTGTCCATCAAAATATGGAGACACCCAAACCATGCTCAGTTGATCAGATGATCCAATTGAAACTCCACACTGTGTTGGCTCTGTGCTTTGTGAGTTCAAGTACCTCAAAGGTAGCAGCCCCTGTGTACTATACCCTCCTCTCCTTCTCCATGTCCTTGTCTTCTTCATCCTAGTCCTCACCTCCATCATCTCTGTCTCCACCCTGCTCTTCACAGTCTTCAACTCCAGTCTTCTGCTCCTCGCTTCCCTTCCCCAGTTTTCTCTGTCCCTCCTCCCAGTCTCTGCCCACTTTCTTCTGCCTGGCAGGCGATTTTCCGGGTTTGGAAGTCACCGCCTTCTTCCTGTTCATCTGGTGCAGCAACAGCAGGAAGACATTGAGGGCCACACCCACCATCAGGAAGCCTGCCCCGTAGTCACCCATCTTGTCTACGAAGAGCCCTGAAGAGACCATGCTGTTGACTTATCCTCTTTTGGCAGGCAATAAAATGCAGTGTGTTCGTCAAGCCAATAAAGCTGATTTGAATTAGAATTTCATCCAGAGAGGGAGAGTAAAAGAGAGAGAAAAGGATATGGAGAAAGATAAAAAAGAGGGTGGAGAAAGGGAGAGGGACAGAGACACTCTCCAACCTCTGAGTGGTCTGGTCATAGACATTCAAACTCGCCCAGTTTGTGGTATTGTGTTGGCTTGTACGACTGTGCAAGAATCCCAGATTGTGCAACGGAGAGGAATTTGCAGCGAGAGACCCCTAAACCGCAGTGCGAGGTTTATTGCAACGGCCTACAAATGATCCATGTCAACTGGCCTGAACATAATTTACAGCATAATCAGTCTAATGGCTCAGGGAAAACTGCAGATGCCAGCAGCTGTACCACTCTGTACCTTTGTTGCGTAACAAACAGCTGAAAGCAAGTGGGGCTGGACTTGATTAGTACTTGGACCTGAATCTGGGGGGAAAAAAGCCAACAGGGGGCACTCTTCTCCGCAGAACTAGTAAAACCCGATGTCCCAGTGCAGGTTACGCCTGGTCTCCACAGCTGATTGGCAACACATTTTCTTCCCCTTCTATTGCAGACCTCTTTGTTTTCAGGAGAATTAGTTCTCGGTTGACATTCTTGTCCAAATTAAGCTTAATTAAAAGGTTTAAAAAGGCATGTTTTCATGTCTGTAACCAGAGGGGATTTGTGGCATTTAGTTATTTCAGGGCCCCACACCTGCCACTGGGCCTCTTCTGTAATGATGTTAAACACAGTACCCCCAGTTAGCCAGCGCCACTGTCGGTCTATCTCTCAGGAACTAGTAAGTAAGCATGAGACTGAGAGAGAGAGACTTTTGTAGGTTTGCTTTATCAATGAAATGCTTTGGACATATGAATGTCGATTGGTAAAGCCAGTAAAGGACTCAAATGTGGTATACATAAATGTGAAAGAGAGAGGATGACATCGTGCCTCAATGTACTCAATTGTACTCAAACCAGTCATTTAACTAGCAACCAAAAGAAGACAATGTCCTTTTCTTTCCTTTGAAAGAGAGGATGCTATTTACCTTGCCTAAACTAGCTGTACACTTAACATATAAATTGTTACTCATTTCATTGCACAGACTATTCACTTCTAGCAATGGGAAGGCTAGGTTTAGAACTGGAGAACAAGCAAAATGTTTCTCCTCTGACATGCTTCTGCTTGATAATAGTAATACTAGTGATAAAATAGTAATAGTAGTACCCAATAAAAGTATTTATGTCATTATAGCCAGCAAGGCCTTCCTCTGCCAGTTTCAATTTCTGGAGCCCCATCATCTTGCAACTGAGTGGTGAAAAAAGGGAGAAAGGTTTTCTCTCTTCATAATCAAAGATATTTGAAAATTAACAGTAAAATGAACTGTTCAAATTAAGGGGACATCGTCAAATCATTGAGTAAGTTATGATGATTTTTACAAGCTTTAGCGCAAGCTGGCTTGAGGGATTTCACTGAGCGACGTCAGGCAGGCACATAGACATTGTTATCACTCAGACTGTGTCCCCCAGCCATGTAGGGCCTGTCTCAACTGAAATGTAGCTAAGCCTGCCTCTGTCTGTGACAGTCTAATTCAGTCTGTGAAAGGGAAACTCACCTTCAATCATCCAATTACAAACTACAGACACCTTTGCTTTCCCCTAGACTCTGCCATTCATTTTACAAACAGATTGTAAGGGGTGCAATTAAAGTCATGTCCTTTTGGGAAACCGGCAAGGGTTCTTCGACAAAAAAAGAGGCCTTTCAATTTATTTAGGGCCTCTTTCTGGCAGGACACAGGCTCATTTTCTTACCGTCGCACCCAGATTTGGCGAGCTGCATGCCAATGTATTGTTATGAGTGAGCGAGGTGAGACTCATTATGAGCCCAATCGCAACAATGAACTGAACTTTCTTAACTCGCATTTTTGGGATTGTTGTACAGCTCTGTTATTTCTGCAAGAGGTTGTTGGCTGAAGATAAATATGATGCACTCACATTTGGGTAAACATTTATACATCTGTTTACAAATGTCCGACCATACTCACATTTGGCACAAAATGAACAACCTCCTCGGAAAGCGGAACCCAAATTCCTTCACCCTTAAGCATTCTTAGGCAGTATATATACAGATAGCTTTTGGTCCTCTGACGTCAATGCAAAATGCACACTGCTGACATTCGCGTTATAATAAATGGAGTGTTAGTATGTCGTTGAAATGTATGTATATGTGAGGTAATACTGTTATGCTGATATTATTAGGGATACTGATAGCGAGTGGATAACATTGGGGCAACGTTAGAGTAATGATGGATTAATGCTAGGGTGGTGTACCCGCAAGGGGGGTCCCATGAGGTCCCTGCTGCTGGGAGTGAGAAGATAACATAAGGGCAATGTTACAGGAATGTTGGATTAACATTAGGGTGGCGTCCCTGGGAGGGGGCTCCAGGGCTCCAGGCGGCCCCCACTGCTGCGGATAAGCATGAAGAACCCCAGTGTGCTGCCCAGCTATGCAACGCACACCACCTCACCCAGCACGGTCATGTGAATGGGCACGGTGGCACCGAACGCCAGGCTGTGCGGTGCCCTGAAGCCCACCAGCACCAGGAAGGAGGTGGCCAGCGGGCCGAGCAGCACCACAGTCTTCAGGACTGCAATCGTGGCCATCAGCTCTCTGACCGTCTCCACCAGCCGCAGGTTGGCCAGCCGGCCGAACACCACCCCACCTGTAAGCCCCGCTGCGGCCGCAATGGACACCACCGCCACCGCCTGGTAGTCCTCCACATCCTGGCTGCGGGCATGCGTCACCAGAAAGAGGGCAGGCGTGAAGAAGCCCAGCGCCACGAACACCTCGAAGAAGGAGTACACCACGAAGCGGCCAATCATCCCGATGCCTCTCAGAGCGCCCCCTAGCATCACCACGACCCGGTGACCCCACCAATGCGCTCAACACTGCACCCACAGGAGCTGGCCAGAGAGATGGGGAGATACAGAGGAGACATGGGGAGCCACAGATGAAACATGGGGAGGCAGATAATAGGCATGGGGAGATACAGAGGAGACATGGAGAGACACAGTGCTAACCAACATTATAGAGGCCTCTTTGTGATCCCACATAAGTGTACCTGTAATGTGAATGTAGCGTTTCAGTGTAAGTGTGTAAACAGTGTGCAAATCTACTCTTGAATGCAGTGGTGAGTATGATATTGCAATGTTCATGTTTGAAGCCAGGGACTTGAATTCTTGCTATGAGCACGTGGAATGTATATGGTGAGCGCCATCTTGTGGTGTGTATCATGTGTACAACAATAAACAGTGCTCACTCCTCACGCTGAAGTGAGAGAACTAGTCAGTGTTCCCCCTCCATCTGTCACACACTTACACACACTCACACGTATGTGACATCATGCTGTATTACTGCACTGATCTCGTGCGCTAACTATGATTGTTCCTACCATGTATTAATGCACATCTTGTAAGTTGCTCTGGATAAGAGCGTCTGCTAAATGCTTCAAATGTAAAAAATTTAAAATGTACATCATGTCAATAATGACATATCATAATTACAGACCAGTCTTTGGATTCAAGATTCTGTCAAATACAAAGATCAATGAAATTTGATGCTCAATAAAGTGAAAGTGTATGTGTGAGTGAGGTGCAGACGTGTACATTTGTGTGTGTAGATTTCAGTGTATATGTGCACCCGTGTGTGTGTATACAGGTGTCACTGAAGGGTGTCACTGAAGGGGCTCATTGGGTCATGGGGACATTTGCCACGGCAATGGAAGTGGGATGTCCCTGTTGCAGTGCTAGAGAAGTACTAGTGGATCTCCACGTAGAACACCCCCAAAAACCTTGATCACCCCAAATGTCAATCCAAAGACAAAGAATGTGGAGAGCAGGACAAACCACCTGTAGTCCTGTTCATCCTGGTCCCCCTGCTTGACTCTCTGCCTCTGTGACGGTGCTGGTCGAAACTCGCTGCGTGCAGAACCAACACCGTCACACCTCCTCATGGTAGAGTCCATTTCAACCTGAGGGTAAGGGTGCAGCCCCACTACAAAATAAAACAATATAGAACGAGAACCCATGGTATGTCATGAATATTTATATGGCTAGGGAGTGTTGTTAGGCACAGCGTGAACTGACCATCCCCTAGCAGTGCAAATATTTATGATATACCACAGGTTCGAGCACCATATCACTTTTATAAAATGGTATCTACATATATCCTGTAAGAATTCACCAAGGAATGTCAACACAACTTTAAAATTAAGGTTTTTAATGGATTGCAGTGTACCCTTCCGCTGAATGTATTTGGTTAGTAAGCAACGATACAATTCCTTTAACTGCCAAAATAAAGGAAACACGAGTAAATAAGGTATACAAAGTATATTGAAAACAGGTGCTTAACACACAGATGTGGTTGCTGAGTTAATTAAGCACTTAACATCAGCTAAGGGTCATATATAAAAATGTGGGCAGGCCCAGTTTCCCATTTTTTGGCGACCATGGCTAGAAGAAGGGATCTCAGTGACTTTTAAATAGGGATGAGTGTTAGGGAACATTTGGCAGGAGCTTCAGTGACAAAGAATGGCATGGCATAGGCGTCAACAACCTGCTGCATTGTTTCGCTAAGGTGTGACTGCTTAAACTCTGTAACTGACACACTCAATGGAATAACTAAGAGGACCTAATTGAAATCACCTGGGACTGGACTAAAGCCCAATTTATTTGTCATGCATGGAATAGAGGACGAAGGGACTGGACTAAAGCCCAATTTATTTGTCAGGCATGGTACGGAGACTGCGCAAATGAAATGATGCAATTGTGGCCAAAATGACAGTGTGCATTGTTCGAAATCGGGGTCCACGTGTTGTGCCATGCACCTCGCAAATTCATTTTGAAATGACGCTGCGGAGACCGCGTCGAAGATTGGCTGACCAACAAGGGAGGGAGGTGTTTCTGGTCATTTACTTTGCTTCCTTCATAAATCATCTATACCGCCACCTACTGTCCTGGAGGATAGCAATGCACTCCACTCTTTGGAGGACAAGAGCCATAAATGCCCTGACTTTTACAGAGACCGGGCTCACTGTCTGTGACCGTGAATGCCATAGAGGCAGGATCAAGTACAATTTGGCTTAACTTCGCATCAGTAGTCATTTTACACCCATCTGTTCACAGTTTTGAAACAAATGGTAGGTCGCTGTTATATACATTACATTCACGTTTTAGGCATTTAGCAGATTTACACAGTTTTACATTTTCTTTACATACAATCCATCTATACTGCTGGAATAGATAATGGGATGTATTTATTACATCAACGTTTCAGCAGAATGTGCCTTCCTCAGGGTGATTAGTTCCTGATTTCCCATTTGCGTTGATTGTAGGCTAATCAAATTTCATTATTTCTGAACACTCAGACATTTCTAACTGTGTGACGCTTGCCTCCAAGGCCTTATAAAAATAATTTTCTTGTGACTTGATTTTGTCGGCACAGTGATATTTCCAATCTTGAAATTGCGTAATGTCTTGTTAGCGTGAAATCAGTATACTCATTTTAACACATTTTATTGCCACATTGCAATAGAAGTTATCACAAGTTTTCAATATGTTTATGTTTTTTCATTGAACATTCTAGTATTTATAACAATGTTGTGAGCTGGGCTTGGCCCGTCGCGCATCATAGGAATTCTAAAAAATGGAAATGAAAATGAATTGAAAAACCCTGGTCTGGACAGTCAAAAAAATCGGATCTAAGCAACAATTTGGAATTGAGCATGAAGGCCTGCAGTCTGAACGCGCAGCCTTACAGCATGTTTCATACAGTCTGACCCACTACAAAGGTCAGCTGGGAACAGATCCCATTCAGTGCTGAGGCTATGTAAATTAAACATATAGATGGCACTCCCAGACACCAGGGACCCTTCCATTACTTAACTTTACTTTTGTGGAGAGAAGCAGGGAATCAGAGCCAGGAGTCTGCCTAGAGTTGTGTAACAGCACATGGTTGGGAGCACTTTCCCACTGACCCATCATACACTGTGGGTGTAACTCTTGTGCGTGGGAGGCAGAAAGGAGGCCTTGTTCTCTTCTACTACCATCACTGCCCCTGTTCCTCTTGCTGCTCTTCTCTCCAGCTACTGCTCCTGTTCCTTTCACTGCTTCTCGAGCTGCTGCTCATGATCCTTCTGCTGCTCTGGGGCGTCATGCAGCCAATTATTTAGAGGGGGCACCAGAAATAAAGCAGTATTGATAGCTAGCTAGCTAACTAAGCTAACATTAGCTAGCTAGCTAATGTTAGTGACAGTTTAGGGTTGTCCAATTTATTTCAATTAATTTCCCGAACACACCACCAACTAATTTGAAGATCAATAAAGTTAAAGAAAGTAAATGTAATTAGTGCATACTCTAACTGTCGGCTTGATAGTTTACAGTAATTAGCTAACATACAATATTTTCTGTCACGTAGGCTATTCGTACGGTGGCCCTGAAGTGCAAACCACAAACACATTAAGAAAAGCAAAAAACATTAAGAAAAGTACAAAACAAATCGGACGTGCCCCCTCACTTTGAATGGGCATGACGCCAGTGGGCACTCTCTTATCAGTGAAGATCTTCCTGAGTACAAAGGTCTCTGAGAGAGGGGGGTAAATAGAGTGACAGAGGGGGGGAAGTGAGGGAGATAGAGAAAGCGAGCCATTGATTTTTAACGAAACTTTATCTGTTAATTAAAACAGTAGAAAAAGTAGCAAAAGAACCACTCTCACCACTCTCATTACTCAGCAAAATGAAAGACAGGACCAGCTACCAAAACAGCAGGCATCTTACATTTTGTATTTATAATAGTCAAGTTCCCAATGTAACCAAGCTGTAAAAAAAAACAAGCATACTTGAAATGGAAATGGGAACAAAAAGAATAGAGAAGGGGAAAGGGAGAAAGAGAGGGAGGGGGAGCAGAGAGAGATAGAATGCTTTAGGATAGAAGAGAAGGGTGGGGACAGGGTTACACAACCTCAGAAAAACTGATGTAAAACATGTGTGTGTGCATGTGTGCATATGGAATCCATTCAAGCCATTGCAGTAATTCTAGTCATTCCACTGCGAGGGACCAGCAATGCTCTGCTGTTGCTGTGAGGATCAACGTTATTAGCAGTCGTAGCGCTGCTGTTATTTTCAGTTGTCATTTTTTAATCCCGTGCATAAGCATTGATTGGTGACTCGTGTTTTAAATGTAATCATTTCTGGGTGATGTAAAGTGAAATTCTAAGCTGGATTGAGCAGCACCTATAAATACAATAAGGATTTCTCCAGTAAAGAGGATTTATTTGGATGACTGCTGATTATGGGGTGTCTCACAGGAGGACGTTTTACAGTGTTACAGTGTGGTGGGAATCAAATCAAATTTAATATGGTACAACGTTAGTTTAACGTTTGCAGTAAAACACAGCATGCAACAGAGGGTGAAACAGAACATTATGGGACAATATTTACAAAATTACAGTGACTAGGCTATTGCAAATATGAAAACCCAAATAAGACTGTAGCAAATGAATTATTCGATGACGAGGGAGTTTTTCAAGATTATTTTTCCACCTTTGTGCAGTCCCCAAAGCTGCACAGCACAGGTGACCTTGCCTCATTCCTCTGATTCCTACTCAAATAAACATTAAATAAATCAATAAATACACCGTCCCGTGAGCCAGTGATTTTATTTCACACTACAAGCTAGTGCAGATCAAAGGAGAGGTATACTGGCAATTGGTAACATGTAAGTACCTGGTGAGTAGCTAGGGGGAGCTGGTGCAGCGATAACCTGAGGAACCCTGGCTGACTAAATGCTCACCCTACATGGATGGGAGGAAACCAATGACATAGCCCACACCTGAGCTAGCGGAGTCTAGACTAGAGGGCTCCGAGAGCACCCTTGCTGACTCAGCCATGTAACAGGCCCAAGGGAAATAATGTTGCGTTCCAATCAGGCAGAGTTTGACAGCCAGTGCAGGCTGAAGAAACTATAAAAAGGTCTGTGAAAGTGCCTGTATTCAGATGTATTTTTCTTGTATGTCATGCTTTTTAGTGCAAGTAAAAAAAATAGAATTCATTAAATAATTGATTGTAAGTGCCATATAAAGTAATGCGAATGCATTTCACCCTGACCTGCTCTGAACCCCTTGTCCAAATGCTGATCTTTGTTGACAGGACCGTTTCATCAGGCCTGTTAAAGACAGAGGTTTCATGTCACACTTTACAAAGCCTTTTACACCAAATACTGTGTATGTGTGTGTATGTATGTGTGTGTGTGTGTGTGTCTGTCTGTCTGTCTGTCTGTCTGTCTGTCACTGGGTCGAAACATTTGCGCACGCGTGCGCGTGTGTGTTTATAAGCGTGAGTGTGAATTATCCATCTGCAAATGTGCACATTTTTGTGTGTCTATGTGCATGGGGGTTTTTGCGTGTGTCTCTGCATGTGTGGGGGGAGTGTGTGTGTGTGTGTGCGTGTCTGAGTTACAGAAGGATGGGGAGTGTTTCTCTAAGGCTTCACGAAGGCCCACAAAACACCTACATTCATCTCTCACCGAGTCTTTCAGTCTATTTGTAGCTGTTTTTTTCCCTTATTCATTATTCAAGAAATAAACTTAAGGAACCAAAATTGATCTTTTTCCCCATCTCCAGTGTGGAATCATGAACTGGGTTTCAAACAGATTGTTGTTCTCTTCATGTTTATCTCCCACTGTGTGGTTTCTCCCCCAGAGAGCGGCAGGATTATTTGGGTCGAATCGAAGCCTTTCACATGGCACTCAGACATACAGAGGCTCTGCCCCCCTTTAATCGTTGGGAGTTTTCATTAATACTACCAAAGGTTATTATGGTATGGTTTCCATCTAAAAGCACTGAGTATTCAGAGGGTGTAAGCCACTTTACTGAATATATTGGGTGTGAAATTAGCAGGGCCTGTTCCTATTTCAGTGCACACAGATTCATTTCTGGAGGCTCATTTATGCTTTTATTAGGACTGTATTGTCATGCATGCTCCATTTTATTTTCTACAATCTAATTTGTTCCCTGAACAAGTATATCTCACAAATTATAACATTGTGAGGATTCTATTATGTGAATTTGAATTTACCCCACCAAAAACATGGGACTGAAGTTACATACAGGTAACTGCCAAAATAAAGGAAACACTTGAGTAAATGAGGGATACTGGTGGTTCCATTATGGTGTGGGGTGGAATTTCCTGGCATGGTTTAGGTCCACTCAACCCTTTAGAGGGCAAGGTAAATGGCAGTAAATACAAAGCCATTCTGCGTGATCACCTTCATCCTTTGGGGAAGAATTTCTATCCTGATGGGAGTGGTCTCTTCCAGGATGACAATTCCCCCATTTATAGGACAGGAGTGGCCACTGAATGGTTTTATGAGCATGAAATCAATGTAAACCATACACCATGGCCATCTCAGTCACCAGATCTCAACTCAATTGAACAGTTACAGGAGGTTCTGGAGCAGTGCCTGTGGTTTTCCACCACCATCAACAAAACACCTAGTGATGTAATTTCTTGAGGAGGAATGGTGTTGCATCCCACCAATAGAGTTTCACACACTTATAGGGCCCTATTTTCATGCCGGCGCTAAGCGGTGTTATGCCCTAGCGCTGGCGAATTGCCAGTTTCGTCTGTCGCAAACAGAATATTTCCTGTCTCCGCTGAGTTTGGCAATTTCATGGTGTGCAATGAAGGTGTTTGCGCGACTATGAGTTGGGCAGCACAATAGGGGGTGTGACAATGAAAACAGTCGCTTGCGCTATGCAAGTTTGGTGTCAGGTGTAATCAATTAAGCTAAAAACTATTTCACCACAGCTTGTGGTTGTTCAATGCACGGACATGAAAGACTGAAGCCAGCAGGCCATCCATCGCTACCGTTCAGTAAGATACACCTGTTAAATAAATATATGTTTGTATGCACATTGTTTTTCTTATGTGAAAGGGTTTTTCTTTCCATTTACACTACAGAAAATTGGACGCCGAAGGCGATACCGTGAGCAATACCCTGGGTTTGGTAGCTGGTGTTGGCCAGACGGCTATCAGTTCGGCTGTACATGCAGTTTCTTCCAGTCTTGTCCAACATGCAAATTAGTTTATTACTTTTCCTACACCCGACAGCCAGCAGAGAACTAAACAGGGTGCCATTGACTGCACACATGTGCAGTTGCATGCACCATCTGATCACGGTATCATTTATGTGAATCGGAAGGGGGCCCACTCCATTAATATCCAGGTGGTTTGTGATGCACACTCCAGAGTGACGCATGTAGGCCTACTGCATGATGAACATAAATGAAACAGGCCTAGTTGCAGTTGTGAGTTTTTTAATTTATTGCTTTCCATTTAACAATTACATTAAATTAGAAGAAAATAAACTTTGTTTTTTAAGTTGGAAAGCCTACAAATAAGGAAAAAAAGAGATGGTAGAATAAAACACTTTCTTTTAACAATGTAGGTCTCAAAATATAAACTCAAATCTCTGATTCGCGCACCAACTTTTCCGCACCTCTCGCACAAGCAAATCGCTCTCCTCTTTTGAGAAGCGCTCCTGGCGCAGCCGCGCAAAACTGTCATCCATGTCAGGAAATTGCCAATTTGCTATAGCGTTAACGCACTGGTATTTAAAGGGATAGAAAATAGGTGTTCTGATTGGTCATTATGAAACCAAACCCCCACCACACCCACATGTATTTTTAAACAGTTAATCCAACCTCTTTTACAACTGCGCCGGAGGTGCGCTATCGTCCTAAGTCACGAAATTACAGAAATTGCGATAACACGCCCTAAATTGCCACCGTCCTCACTTTGTGTCTGCGTTACCGACACCATCCTGATTCACCAAAATAGGGCCCATAGAATCTATGCCTAAGCACGCCGAAGCTGTTCTGCTGGCTTATGGTGGCCCAAACCTCTATTAAGACACTTTATGTTGATGTTTCCTTTATTTTGGCAGTTACCTATACACACACACAAATGTGTCTGCCCCCACAACCTCTTTTGCTATGTGCTCTGTCTCCATCACAGATCAATGCTTTTATAAACATTACCCTTTGAACTTTCAACAGAGACTTCTTCCTCTGCTGAGAACCAGTGACCTCATGCCATTTTCAATGTTAACCTCTGAAAATATTTTACAACTGTCGTAAAGTTAACTGAGTGCAATATAGCCGTTACACATCAGAGACTTATAAAGATTGTCAATGTGGTAATATGGCCAATATGGGCCATCCAGATTGTTTGAAGAACAGTGAATCCATGCTCCACTGATCTAGAAAAACCCTTGCATTTACCTTTTTAAGGTACCTGCACTAGGCCGACTTTCCTATCTGGATAAATAGCTAGCTATCTCATTCTCCCCTTTTCATTGTCAGGAAACAGACTACGTTCAAAATATGTATGGATGTTGTATGTTTTTATAAAAATGTATAGCCTACTGAGTGGTTTGGTGCAGATTTTAATAGATGCAGATTTTTAATGGCCAGCAGTCTAGTGTAATGGTTAGGGAACTGGACTTGTAACTGAGAGGTTACAGGTTCAATTCCCAGCTGTTGTACCCTTAAGCAAGGTACTTAACCTGAATTGCTTCAGTAAAATATCCAGCTGTATAAATGGATTGTATGTAAAGAAATGTAAACTGTGTAAGTCGCTCTGGACAAGAGCATCTGCTAAATGCCTAAAATGTAAATGTAAAAACATTTTATAGCATAAATGAAGGAAAATGTTGCAACAAAATGCAATAAGCTGCTAAGCCTATTTCAAAATGAAAAGCACACATCTAGAGGCCTTTTATTAATACAGACGTACAGTATATTAAGCATACCTAAGTGTTCAAGTCCATTGCATATGCCAGTCACCACAGGAAGTGAACAAAAAATGGAAACACCAATGTAAAGTCACTTAATTAGGTGTTGGGCCATTATGTTTGGCCAGTCCAGCCTGTATGTGCTGTGGCATAGAATCTACAAGCATCTGGAATTCTGCAGCAGGAATACGACACTACCCTTCAACAAGAAAGTCAATCAACTCACCCTTAGTTGATGGAAGTGGAAAAGTCTGTCTCAGGGGTCATTACAGAATATCCCATAAATGTTTGATTGGTTTCAGATCTGGTGAATGAGAAGGTCACGACAAATGGATAATGACAGTGTCAGGCTCCTTAAACACACTGGGCAACTACTCAATAAAGAAATACTTTAACATAGAGTGAAGATGATATCTTCATACCATTAAATAATGATTGATATCAGCCTTGCCTTCTAAAGGCACGAGTGCACCGAAACCAGGCCAGCAAAATGCACCCCACACCATTATGGAAGCACCAGAACCCTTCACTGTTGGAACACTGTTGTGTTTCCATTTTTTTGTTCACTACCTGTAGCAAACTAGCTATGCCAATAATTTAAATGTGTAGCTCCAGGCAGTTAATTAAACACTTAGCTAACTGTAAAGATAGAGGCTTGGCTAATCTACCCAGCCTGTTACAACGGACAATGTAGCCAGATTGTGATGTTCATATTGTAAAAATTAATCAACCGATGTCAACATCAGGTTGAATCATTTAGATAACTAGCTAGTTATGCGTCACAAATTAATTGAAATTATTCTGCAATAGATCATAGATAATTTTATTCCCAGGACTAAACATTTGTTCATTCAGTCTATCTTGCCCTCCATTAATTAAGGTTTTCCATGGATGAATGACTTTATGACTACTTACAGTTTAAAGAAAGCTAGCCATATTAACAGTTTTAAACTGAACAGAAGAATTTAAAATCTGGTTCACAATGAGTGTCTTGTAACTGTTGGCTTGATGTGATTTTATGGATCAAACGGTGTTCTCCAAGTCAACTAGCTTCCTTAAACGCTCTGTAACCGTTATTACTGGCAAGACTAGATGCTAGTTTATTTAAATAAATCTAGAATTTTATTATAATTTAATTATATTTCAAATCAGAACTGAAAGGCGTGAATATTTCTTCCCTGTCTAGTTCTATTATTCTGAGGCAGTGAATACAAGCTTGCTGTTCTGGAACCAGGGTAAGGCATTGTGAGCTATATAATATTGTGGCGAGCATGTGTTGGGTGGTGTATCAAGGAAGGAAACCAGTCCAGGTAGAATGCAAAACTGGCTACGCAGGTAGCCACTTTAATAAAGAAAGTGATAATTACCCATGCTCCATACACCGCTCAGCTATGGGTAATATCAGTTGCAAGCATCCGTGTTCCATACACCGCTCACCTCCGGACGTTGCCTAAAATAGAGGTCTTGCCGGCCTACCAAGTCCTTAGAAGGACACAAGTTCATGTTTCATGTCATTCAATGTATTACAATGATAATTATCATTGTTTATACTGTTTATGTGACTTTTACATAAATGGTCATTGCTTTACTTATTTTGAGCTGCAGGTTTGACAGGTTGAGTGGTTTATGTGTAAGAAAGCCATTGCTAAGATGGCAAAATAAGAAAAAGAGGCTTGCCTGGGCCATGAAGCACCGCCAGTGGACTACTGAAGATTGTAATAAGGTCTTATGGACCAAAGAACCAAAATTTGAAATCTTCAGTTCATCACGCAGGGTTTTTGTACACTGTCAAGTAGGCGAAAGGATGGTTCCTCAGTGTATGACACCAACTGTCAAACATGGAGGAGGAAGCGTGATGGTCTGGGGCTCTTTTGCTGGATCCAGAGTCGGCGACTTGCACAGAGTGACTGTTAACCCACAAATGTAATTTGTAACTTCTGTCTACGCTACCCCGCTACTTGACAAAAAAGTTTTTAACTACTTGAAAGCTACTAGATTCTGGAAGTAATTGAACTACCACATGTTATTGGAAAATGTAGTTAAATTAGTAGTTCCGCTACTTGTAATTCCGCTACTCCCCAACACTGTCTGTTACACTAGTTTAACAAATTGGAATGTACAGTCGCTGAAACAATACATTATATGAATCATTCTAGCTCGGAACAAGGAGCGTGTCAACCCCTGTCGCTCAGCCCCCACAGCAAGCATACAGTGGCTCACTAGTAGCGGCCTGCCGTCAGCATAGCCAAGGACCTGCCAGCGTTTTGTAAATCAGCAGCTACAGCGGACAGTGGAGGCGAGGCACTCAAGATGAGGATCTGCTGTTTTTGTCACCAGTGGCCCACACAAAGAAGCGTTCTAAAAATACATATAAAATATGTGCTTGAAATACCACTTCTATTTTCTATTAATGCCACTTTTTACTCATCTCAAGAGAAAGCAAAATGGTTGGCCTTGCTTGATGGGAGGTGTCTTCAATGTAGCGATAACTTGTTTTGACAAAATATAGACTCAGTGAACACAGCCTGGCAATTGAGACGGGCTTATACCGTAAAACCTGCCTACCTCGGGAGAACAGACTGTGCTCACATTGCAGTCTACAAGGGGCCAAGAGAGAACTTCACTCCACCGCAAAATGTGTGAAATAATAACACCGATCAATCCACAATTCCCTGTCTGACATGACCTACTCAAATTACACATCTTCCTATGAGTGAACCTGAGCAGTGTGGTACTGGCAGCCCAGGTTATTGTACCCTGCCACGGCACGAGAGACAGTGAGTGACTCAAATATACACACATTCACAAGCATGCGGAAGACTAACAAACTTTAATCACTTCAGGTTTCAAATATAACCATGTATTTGGCATGGTAATTCCTTTTTCATACATTACTTTGTATTTATTTTGCTTAAGTTTTCTTTCTAATTCAATTATTTATATTTTTTTTTACTGTACATTATTATAGTTTATATGATAAATTAATTAATTATAAATTAAATCTTAATTAATAAATTATTAATTAATCCTCACAATTATTTGTAGTTATTTTGGCAGCTATCTGTATTTGGCAACACATTGTCATGTTCAACATGAAGCCTATAACACTTACAGAGCACACACCCTTCAGTACTGTGTAGTGCCCAGTACTTCTGGCCAATAGAATGTGATTAACACAAATTGTAACACTGAATCTGCTGCTTTTTATTTTTATAATTATTATTGTGCCAGTGATTGAAGTCTTGGGGGATCAATAGATTCTTTTGTGATTCAGCCCTCCAGGTCTCTGCTGTGTACCGGCAGGTCTTCCCATCATAGATTTCTTCCGTGTCTGGCCAGAAGGGGCTTGGATCAGGACCAGAAGTATCAGTATTCTGTTATATGTATCTGTGCAGCTGATTTTAAAGTTCTTGATTTTAGACAGTTCTTGTTGTTATAAATCTGCTCATAATGCTTAGTTTACCCAAAGGCTAGAGTGTCTAACACTGTTATAACTGTATAACCTTAATAATCGTATGATACGTTTCTTTTGTATTCTCTGCCAGTCTAGATTTGAGACCGCACCTGCATATGGTGGATTATGGCCTTCAGAATGCAGTGCTAGTTTTTATTCTCCATTTTTTGTTACTTCATAGTTACTTCTATGTTATAACTTTCATTCAGTGTCCTGTGTGAGTTTTCATTAAATACCACCCATTATCAAGAAGGTTGACTAAATGATAAGGACAATTAGAACTATTTTGATAAAAGTGGGTCAACATTAACGTTGACATTTTTGTAATGCATTAAATGCAACATGAATATCAATTAAAAATCAATGACTGTTGTAAACTGTGGGGGAAGGATTTCAGTAATGTTCTTCTTGGACTCATAAAGGTCGTTTTGGGATTTCTTCCATTTGGGTTTTAAAGCCTTGAAGCTTAAAGTGAAAAAAATCAATCTGCTTAATCTAAAGCCACATCCCTGTCCTGGGAGTCATTTAGGAATGAAGGGATTCCACTCTGTGTACTCCTGAAAACTGATCTCCATATTATTGTGGCATAACCTTGCTAAGATTCTTTTTAAATAGAGATTATGCTCCATAATTTTGTTTGAAAGGAGATTTGTTATGGTGACAGAATCTCAAGTAATAAATTTCAGATGATCAGCTGCTCTGAATAGAGGATTTATACTGGTGAGGCTCTCATGAATAATACTGAATAATTTATAGTAGTGACACCTGTGTTGTATAATAAATCCATACTGGCTATGGAATAACCTCCATATCAGATTTATACTGTATTTATATCCACATAATAGATTTATATTGTATTTATACATCTATATATTAGATGTATAATGATTAATCCTTTCCAGAGTAATGCAATTGTGATGATGAGATTTTCCCCAAATATAATATTTATACAGGAAAGCCCTTCTCTGAAAAACTACTGGCATACATTCTTGAATACTGAAATACTTTCCTTCCTAATCTGTAGGAAAGATTCAGTGTGTGAGTTTAATTGACACTACTCCTCTGTATGTGATTTAAATTGATACACTTCCTCAGTGTCTTTTATTGGTAATACATTTTACATACATTTCTTTTAAAACTTTAAAGCACAATCAAAAAGCATGCATGAGGAAAGCAAGGCATTCTTCACAAGGACTGGGGTAAAAGAAGACCATTCAAAACACAATTTCAGACATTGATACACTTAGGGTTTTAGATGTATTGGGCAAAAGGAAATAAAAAATGACATCAAAGAAAAAAAACTGTTTTAAATTCAAAAGATCCGTTTTGGAGGAGGTTTTGAATCCTCCTCCAGAGATTAACCAGGTCCATAATTTGTTTCTTGTGGGCCTTGATGTTCCTTCGACTCCCACAGGACCTGCTTCACGATGTTGAATATCTGGCGCTGGAACTCTAGGTTGTGGCATCCCCTGGATGGACCATAATGTATGATCTCAGCTGTCATAAAGGATCTCGGCAAGAGCCTGTTCAGGGAGACAGAAGAGACAACAAGGCCCCAGACCCATCTGGCCACAGACCACTTGCAGAACAGCAGCTCTCAGTAAGGGCTAGGTTCCATCTAAACATGAATGACCTGGTGGGGAGACACCATGGTACCAAAATATTTTTGTTTATTGGTTAATTCATTGTGTGTGATGTTTTTCCAGATAATCTGCAGGTCCAGGGTCAGGCTGCCTCTCGGGAGAGACAAAGTCTCATTTGATCTTAAAAAGGACAATATTTTTGCATGTCCACAAGGTCAGCCCGGCCCTGGATAATCCTGTCCTGAAGACAAAATCCCTCAGGGTTTTATAGACATATGGGGGGTCCCAGCTATATGGCATTGTAAGGTCCAGCCCACACAGGCCCATAGTCTTCAATAAGGGAGTGGCATAGTACCTGGCAATTATGTTTGTTATGTCTGGGACCCCCGTCCCCCCTTCTGCTTCAGTAGGGTTGTCCTCCTCAGCCTCTCCATGCTACTCCCCCAGACAAAGCGAAAGGGTATTCTAGTAATTACCTTACTAGTGGCTCTGTCTGGGAGAAAGACCTGGGCGCTGTAAAGGAGGCTGGGGAGGACTATTGCCTTCAGGACCAGGATCTTACCCATAATTGTGAGGGGCTGGACATTCCAGCTCCCAATTGCTTTCTGGATGTGATGGACGGCCTTCTGCCAGCTCTGGCTTCCCTGCGCATTGGACTGGAAGGTGACCCCAGGAGCTTGATGTTGTCTCTGCTCACAGGGAAAGAACAGGTTAGTGACTCACCAAGATGGGGACAGGAATAGCTCGCTCTTGTCCCAGTTGACCAGGGCTCCCTTGGCTGCACATAAATGCTCCACCAACTTGGTATAGGGGTGATGGAGAAACTGTCTGTGCTGACAATGGTGATGGGTAGGGATAGATTTAGATTTAGATTTAGATTGACACGCCTCCTCCTCTGTGTGTGATTTAGATTAACACTCCTCTGCCTCTGTGTGTGATTTAGATTTACACACATCCTCTGTGTGTGATTTAGATTTACACACATCCTCTGTGTGTGATTTAGGTTTACACACATCCTCTGTGTGTGATTTAGATTAACACTCCTCTGCCTCTGTGTGTGATTTAGATTAACACACTTCTGCCTCTGTGTGTGATTTACAGGTAACTATCAATATAAAGGGAACATCAATGTAAGTGTCTTAACAGGGCATTGGGCCACTAATTGGGCCACAAAAGTGTATGCAACTCTATTGGAGGGATGCAACACCATTCTTCCACAAGAAATTCCATCATTTGTTTTTTTCTTGATGGTGGTGGAAATTTATCTTGCCTCCTAAGGGATTGAGTGGACCTAAACCATGCCAGGAAAATACACCCCACACCATAACAGAGTCCTTAATTTAATCAAGTGTTCTTTATTCTGGCAGTAACCTGTATATTATATTGCAGATGCTCTTAGGCAGAGCAAATTATCAAATAAGGTTCATAAGTGAATTCAATAGGTTTACAATGGCAACTACAAAAGGTAACTACAGTAAAGGATAGTTAGCACTCTTAACAGCCAATAATTGTGCAACATAAGTTTTAGAATCAACTATACTGTTAGCACTATGGAAACTCCTCTCAATCATAGTCAACTAAATTATACATCAGCAACTATGGTGTCCTGACCGCTGTGGGAAGCTCATTCCACCGCCACAGGGCCAGAACAGTCAGCTAACATGACCAAGGAGTGCAGCTATGCAGGTGAGCAGTGGATTTCTATTGACACACATGCCTCCTCTCACACTTGCATTTAAAATGAGCTGCATTGTGAAACCCCTGAGCTGTATTGTGATAACCCCAGAGCTGTATTGTGATAACCCCAGAGCTGTACTGGAGCCTGTAATGCTGAGGCTCCTTACAGCAGCTTCCTGCACTCATGATGCCACAGGTCATTCCAATGTCATCCCAAAGTTCCTTTAGGACAGTACCCTGCCAGTTCTCTGTTTGGGGCCTTGGTGATCCGCCCCAGAGGGGGTTTTGGGTAATCGCCATGAAATGGGCAGGCCTCCTGCTTCTCCATCTGGGCTGCTTCACGACACACGCATACACAGGTGTGTGCTCCAGCCAATCAGCTGTCAAGACTTAAACAAATCCCCATTAAAGAGTAACAAAAAGTAAAATATGTAGTGGGGGATGGTGGATTTTTGCAAAGCTTAATTCTTTCTAACATAGGACTGAATCACATATTTGGACAAATCAGGGTTTGTGAAATATTCCAACCATGGTAATATGCAACTAGGTATGTCTTCATCCTACTTATCATTCTGAGTTTTGGCATCAAGAGGCTGGCTCTCATTCTGTGATTTGTGTGTGATGAACTCATAATCAATGCAAAGGGACAGTGTATGGCTGCATTTACAACATGGCTTGCATCAAAGCTTCAGAGTCACTGAGCTGATTGCCAGTTTTTACAGAAAGAATCGATGCAGTCAATGGTCTTTACTGGTTTGTGTTCTTTCCAGATTTACCCCCTGTCTGTCCTCTCTGAGTATATGTCCACTCCTGTCTGCCCTCTGTGAGTGCACACTCATGTCTTCCCTTTGTGAGTGAGTGCACAGTTATGTATTCATTTTGTGCACACTCCTGTCTGCCCTCTCTGAGTGTGTGCACTCCTCTCTGTCCTCTTTGAATGACCCCTATCATCCCTCTGTGAGTGAGTGTACACTCCTGTTTACCATCTGTGAGTGAGTGAACACTTCCTTCTGTTTATGAGTGCACATTCCTGTCAGCTCTCTGTCAGGCTTGTCTCAGCAGTATGACAATTATTGCTCTAGTGATGCTCAAGGGACCCAGGCTGCCTCCTGCGGCGATGACCCGACAGAAAACTGCTGATTTCCTCTCTTCTATTCCACAAAGGTACATAGAGAGCCTGTGTTTAGCAATAAATCTGACCTTTGACCCCTTTCCAAACATTGGTCTGGTGATACTCCTGTGGCCATTGCAATCAGTAGGACCCTGTATTGAGGAGCAGCATCGTGGGCTCGGCTGTAACCGTGCATAGAGCATTATGTAAATGAAATTATAATTCAGACGCAGTTTCGGTTCTCCCCTCTTGGCTGGTGTCTGGGACAGCCGCCTCTGGCTTTGCCCCTGCTGCTCCACTCTGCCTCCCCCTCAGGCAGACGGACCCACTGTAGGGCACCATGCACAGCAGTCACCGGCTGGCCAACTCCATTAAAATCAAATCAGTGGAGACTACAACAAAGACGGCCGTACTGAAAGTATGTCACCTCCGCCTTAACAGGACCTGCCTGTGATTTCAGAGATTATAAGAGAATCAGACTTTATTTGATTTTAAATCCATTTGCTTCCCTGTCGTTTCCATTTGAGAAAATATTTTTATGTAACTTGCCTTTTTCCCCTCAAGTGAAGATAGAAGTTTAGCTTAAGGAGGCACAACATTTTAAAATGTATCACATAATGAGAAATAGGACATCTGCTGGCCAGAGAGGCTGAGTGAGCTTTGCTGGGCTGCGTGAAGGTTACATTTTAGAATACATCTGACTTTACTGACATTTACAGAACTCTTGGCTGCAGTGGTAGCTTTGAGATGATACAGTACCTGTTTTAAGACCTGTTATGGTACAAGGTTGTAAGATACTTTTTAAGTTTTAAGTTTTAAATGCACCCCCAACATCCCCTGAGAGTTAGTTATTTCAAGCACGCACACTCATACATGAACACACAGGTCTGTGCACATTAGACATGTGCAGCTGTGATTGTTCTATATCTACTATATATTTAATAAAATAATGAGATTTATTTTCCCCATTATATCTATTTAAGGTTTCTCCCTGTATGGACCACCACTGTAAGATATACAGGGGGTAGAAAACATAATGTAAACACCAAACAATATATGAATATTTATTAACTAATAAGGAGTTGGGCCTGTTGCCTTCAGAACAGCTTCAATCCTTCTTAGAATGCTGTTATATAAGTTTTGAATTGTTTCTAGTGGGATATTGGACCATTCTTCAAGAAAGAAAGCCTCCAGTTATTTGAGAGATGAAGGGGGTGTAAATCATCTCCGCACTCTACATTCCAGAACTTTCCATAACATTTCAATTATGTTTAGTTCTGGTGGGAGGTTGTGGAGGCCATGGAAGGTGTTTGACTTAATCTTTGCATTCATTAAATAACCCTTGAATCCATTTAGCAGTGTATATGGGGTGTTATTGTCTTGGAATATGGGAACATCTTGAAGAAACAATGTTTTGCCCCATAGGGTGCACCTGGCCACCTAAAATACTTTGTATTTCTTGACTGTAATTCTAACATGCAGAGTAATAATCGGACCAAATGACTCCCACAAGATGGCTGTCTATATCATAACAAATCCACCACAACAGTTGCTTAACAGTTGGGAACAGTTCATGTGGGTTGAAGGCTTTGGCTTTTCCCCAAACAAAATCCCATCTCTATGTAGGAAAGACAACTCATCAGACTGGTTTTGTGCTCATTACACCAGGTTATGCGTTGTTGCACATTGGCCTTGGTTACAAGCAGTTTCCGAATGGCAGCACTACCATAAATATCAGTTGGGCAGCAGTATCATATAATGGTTAGGGAACTGGGCTTGCAAATGTCACAAACCCAATTTTCATGTGCCATGTGTACCTGGCCACATCCTCCTTGCTAACATACCCCAGGTTCCTTCTTTTTAGTTTAGTTTTTAATTTTTGAAATGGACATCAAAGAAATGTTCAAGAAAATTATATTGAAAATTGAATCTTGGATTCCTCAAAATAGCCACCCTTTGCCGTGATAACAGCTTCACAAACACGGGCCATTCAGTTAATAAGTTTCAGCAGGAAATCACCCGATATGTCTTCCCAGCTCTCCTGCAGCAATTCCCAGAGAAACTTGTGGGTTGCTTTGCTTTGACTCTTCTGTCCAGTTTGTCACATACAATTTCTATGGGATTCAGGTCTGGACACTGGGCAGGCCAGGTCATCAGTTTGAGTTGTCCTTCACGTTCCTCCTTCACCAGGTAGTTCTTTTTGCACAACTTCAAGGTGTGTTTTCTTTCTCCACTGTGTCGTTATCTTGCTGAAGAATGAAGGAGTGCCCGATTAGCCATAGTCCAGATGGAAGGTGTACTTCAAACTTTTGACCGGTAGTGTATTTGTTACGGTTCAGCGAGGCTGCAGGCCATCTCTTGATCTGGCTCATTAATCGTTGAAATGAAGCCGGTGCATTTTTTTAGGCAGAACCCAACATTGGCACATCGCATCAGGCATAACAAAAGCTGCCACCTCCTTAGCATCGTCTGACAGGGGCATCTGCTAATACCCTTTCAAGAGGTCAAACTTATTTGGCACATATTTGGCATCACAAATCCTGTCTATGCAATCCTCGATCCGAGGGATAGGATAAGAATCCGACTTTGTAACTGCATTCACCTTTCTATAATCGATGCATAGCCTCAATGACCCATCCGGTTTAGGGATGGCCACCACAAAAGTACTCCACTCACTTGTATCGGGTTCAATGATGTTATTTTCAAGCAGGTAAATGATTTCCTCTCAGATTTTTTTCTACTTACTGGGGTTGACTCTATATGGATGCTGCTTAATGGGAACCACGTCGCCCATATATCCACCTCATGCATCAACAAGGAGGACAACCCAGGTGCATCCGAAAACAGGGAAGGATAGTCATGCACCAAAGTCACCACCACTTCTCTCTGATTCATTGTCAAATGGGCCAAAACACTCTCCAAATTGGCTAGAACGTCACTGTTCAATAGACGTGGATCCAGAGGCACCACCCTCATCTGCCACTGAGGCTTCTTATACTTCACAATCTCTGCCTCTGAGCTTACAACGCAAACAAGGTCATTACCCTGTTCATGGTACAACTTCAACATATTCACATGACGCAGTCTCTTGCGTTTCCTCTGATCCGGAGTGCTGATCATGTTGTCACTCAGTTGTTCCACACAACATATGGTCCACTAAAGCGAGCTTCCAGAGATTCTCCCGGGAGAGGTAAAGGCAGCAAAACCTTATCCCCAACTCTAAAAAGATGAGACTTTAAAGCCATAGCGCGCTTTAATTTTCTCTTTCGTCCCCTTTAGATGCCTTCTAGCCACTGTGCTTGCTGCGTTAAGTCTGGCTTTAACCCCCTGAGGTCGACGGGAGCGGCGCCGCTCCCAGCAGCAATAAAAGTATATTACTATTTCTAACTTCGCGATATTTTATCATACACACGCGACAAAAACATTGACAGAAACCTTAGAATCGCGACTTTCCGATTTGAGCACTGGCAAATCAAATGGGATTTTTAAATTAGGTTAATTAGACCAAAAGTAAACCTTGTTTTTTACTCTGTTTTTTACCTTTTAGTACCGTCCCCTTCTATTGACATGGTAACTAGGTGCGAGTTTCGGGAGGTGTGGGGAGGGGCGTGGGGCCATGTGTGAAAACGCCGGGCGTAAACAAACACAAACTGTCCCGACAATTTGAAGCAAGATTTTATACAGACATACAATTTTATTCAAGATGGAAAGATTTTCTGCGCTGCAGTGTTTGAGAGCATCGATGGAAAGCGACGAAGACAATAACTGACGAAGAGTAAGTAACTATATTTGATCTGCCATGTTATCAAATACTCGTATATATATTCAATATATGAATTCGTGTGTTAAATTGCAGCGTAAACAATGTCCCGACATTATATCGGATCTTGTCTGTTTACGGTTATGAGCTGCCAGCAACAGACGGTGTATGCTGATATTTATTTTATTTACCATATTTTCAAATACTCGTGAAAAGTATTCGACTGCTGCGAATAATTAACGGGAGGATATTTAACCAGCTGGCATTTTGTTTCGGCGCTTGGACATTATCTAGCTTAGCTTGATAATACCTATTGTGATTAATGTTTCTTGCCTCTCGAGAACTTGTTTGTTCGTGTGCTTGTTGTTGTTTAGATTCCCAGCGTTTAGTTTATACCACGTTTTTGGATACGTGGATTTACCTGTTTACTTTGATTTGTTTGTTCCTGTTCGTTGGTTTTGTTTTGTTTGTCTTTCCGTGTCTTCGCAGACACGGATTTTGCTTTCGTTTTCCGACAGACGTTTAACGATAAATATCTTAAACCCAGAAAACGGGCTACTTTTGATCATGTGCCTGTGTCCACTGCCAAACACTCTGGATGTTGGCAAATTGGCTTCTGTTGGTTGCAATAAATGTGTACTCTGCAAGATGTCGGGGAAACAGCGGTTTGTGACGTTCCCTTGTGTCTACAGTTGACCAGAAACTGTTTTGAGAAGTGGCACCAAAGACTGTGAAAGAACAAATTGTCTCACCATGTTTTAATTTGGAATGTTTTGTATATAGTTTGTTTTCAATGAATCTTCCCAAATGAAGAAAAAACTCTGCATGGCTCACTGACTATTGCTTACTCTGATGGCTTTTCTCTTTGTCTGGCGGCCTTTGAGAGAGAGATGGCCCATCTGACAGATTTTACAGGTGTGGACAAGCCTCAGGTGTGGATCATGAATATTCTTGAAATTAGCATATAGCCCTCCCACAGCCTGAAATAAATGTGACCAGTTCTGATAAAAACAGGTTTTTAGCTATTTAGATCTCAGATGTGCTAAACTATTTTCACACCCTTACATAAACAAGACCTTGATGAACAAACGCATATTGGCAAAACAATTCGTCACTATAGTTTAGTGTGTGCTTTCACAACTTTTGTGACGGCAGAAAAATTTACTCTTTATAACTTGTGTGTTTGTAGATCTATTTACAAGCTGCATATGATACTGACCACACTATTGATGGCATATAAATGTAGCTGTGATTGTCCTTCAAATAAAAATATCAAACACTTTGGAGTAAGTGTGTTAAGTTGATGAAATTGAGATAAATATCAGACCATGCCAAAATCAAAAACCTCCTCTAAGCTTAGCACGGACCTCAGAGGGTTAAACACCAATACATAATACAAACGATTGACCTCCTGGTCCTGAGTTAAAAATCACTCTTTCACCAGCTTTGCCTTTGACTTCATGCCCGTACACAAGCTTGAACAGCCTAAACCCAGTGGACTCATTGACAGCTTCAAAAGGAAAGGGATGCTCTTGTCCCAAACTTCTTGATATTCAACACAGTATGTACAAATCATTGTTTTCAATGTCTGACGATGTCTTTCCAATGCCCCCTGTGACTGAGGATGTTAGATAGTCTAATACTGTTTAATACCCAACTCATATATCACTTCCTGAAATACCCCAGACATAAAATTAGATCCTGTATTTTTTTTCGGAAAGCCCATACTGCATAAATAACTTGCATGCAAGAAATGCATCTAGAACTGATTTTGCTGTAATATTTCTCATTGGAATGCCCTCAGGGAAGGAAGTGGCAACATCCATCACCTTTAACATATACTGATTTCCTTTTTTTGTTTTTGGCAAAGGCCCGACACAGTCCACTAAAACACAGCTAAACAACTCATCAAAAAACTGCATCAGAATCAATGGAGCCGGGAGTATAACCTGATTAGCTTTACCTGCAACCTGACAAGCATGACATTTTGCAAAAAGACACCACACCCTTATGCAGTTTCGGCAATTAGAAATGCTGAAGGACTTTTGTCTGAGTTTTCCTAATGCCCAAACGACTGCCAGTAGGCACTTCATTAGCTAATTGGCTAACCTCACTCCCGTCTCTGCCGGAGCCAACCCCTCTGGTTCGGCACTCTCCACGTGAGCCTGGGAACGTGTAATGACACTGGAATTTACTGGAATTTCCGTCACCATGGGGTTAACACAGACTTTATCCCCTGCTAAATCATTTCCTAATAGGAATGAGACCCCCGCTACTGGCAAAGAGGACACCACACCCACAGTAAAAGACTATTTACCACATTGGACTTTAGAAGAACTCGGTGAAGGGGCACTAATGTAAAATGGCCACAAATGTCTTGAATCAGCACACAGGTCTTTGTTGAGCTAAACTCATCCAAATCACCCATGTCACCAACTAGTAAAGAATGCACCGCACCAGTGTTGCACAAAATACCAACTGGTATCACTGCCCACGGGAGTAACTGAGCCCTCTGAGATGACCCCCACCCACCACCCCACAATAACAGGAGGGGATTTTAACTCTGTCCCACTTAGCTTCACGGGGGGCCACATGGTTATTCACCAGCTCCATTGGCTTCGGGGGAACCCTCTGCATTTCTGTCGGAGCTTCCAACATTCTGCTTTCATATGTCCTGGTCTTCCCTGGCTCCCTCTTTTAGAGAGCTGAGATTTCACACTGACAAAATCACCCCGGTGAGTAAGTTCAAAATCATCCGCTACCACTGCAGCTTTCTTGAGTGCATTTATTTTAAGATCATCTAAATGCGTTTTCACATTGAAAAATGCATGGTTTTTAAAATCCTCAAACAAAACCAGCTGCCTCAGGCACTCAAACTCTTGGCCAATTTTATTAGCCTGACACTATTGGTCAAACATAGCTTCCTTTTGTCGTGCCCACTCTCAGTGAGACTCTCCCTCCTTCCTTTTCAGGGTACGGAATTGCTGAAGATATGCCTCAGGCACCAACTCATAACTAGCCAACACCGCCTCTATTGATAGTCGGCTGACTGCTCCGCATCCACAGAAGAACAGACCTCTTGCGCTGCACCAACAACGGCTAATAAGCAGTGGGCCAACTATTGTCTATATTCTCAAACAAGAACGCAACTCTAACTTTTTAAGCTCCCGCTCATGGTCTAAACACATTTTTTCCTGTTTCAATTCAATCGATCCCTCTATCACCATCCGTTTCAAACTCTCTCTATATTTACATTTTCTCCAGCTGTAACCACGTAGCATTGTCAAGTGGTTCTCCGCCTAAATCACCACCCATTTCTTTAACCAGCAATTCCACTAATTCACCTTTTATAAATATCCATTGAGCAGGGTACGTTTAGGTGTGTCGCCACCCCAGGCAAAAATCTCTCAGCCTCAAAATTATTCCACTTCCGAGAAACTCTCACGGGTCAAAGTTTGTACTCATATTGTTCTAACCCACAGGCAATCTATCGAACGCATGTGATATCTCTAAAATATTGACGCAACACAATGCAATGCTCTGCTCTTGTTGCTTGACAGTGTTACACTGTCCCGAATAGCTGTCCTTCAATTTATACCATACAAGAAAACAGGGGTGTCCCACAGGGGGTGTCCCATAGTCCCAAGACAATTCTGAAGACACAAAGGTGGTGTGATGCTACAATTAAGCATAAGCCTGGGACCATCAAGCCTGTCCTTGTTGGGAGCACACTGTTGACACCTGAGAAAATGCAACCTTTGTGCTGCTTAGCTATTTTCATCACAATTCACCAAATTATCTGTTCAAACAAATGTGTGATTTGTGTACTTTCTCCAACGTAGCACTGACACACACAGCACAGGCTGTATAGTAATTGTATGCCTATGGTATGAACTTCACAGTTAGAAGTCTTGAGACAACACTCCAAAATTGGGTTGATATGATTTATTTTCTGACAGTCATTGAAATGGCCCCACAGACATTCATACATTTTTTAGGGATGTCTGTTTTTTGGTAGAACTGTCTTCTCGTGTCTGTACCTGTAGCTGTGTAATCACAGTGAGACATATGGAATTTCACTGTGTGAATCATCTCAAAGATAAGAGAATTTCAATCAAATGGGGATGCTGTTGATAGGTTTACCATGTTATAATTATCATGTGTCATGTGAGCTTTTGGGGAAAGAATGCAGCATGTGAATCACAAGAAATAAGACTGCTCACAAATAAAAATACAGTAAATAATATATACAGGTAACACAAACAAAAAGTGTCTTAATATGGTGTTGGGCTACCATGAGCCACCAGAACAGCTTTAGTATGCATTGGCACAGATTCTACAAGTGGCTGGAACTCTATGCAGGGATGAAACATCATTCTTCCACTAAAAATTCCATCATTTGGTGTTTTGTTGATGCTGGTGGACAATGCTGTCCTAGACACTGCTCCAGAATCTCCCATAAGTGTTTAATTGGGTTGAGATCTGGTGACTGAGATGACCATAGCATATGATTTGCGTTGTTTTCTTGTTCATGAAACCATTCAGTGACCACTCATGCCCTGTGGATGGGGGCATTTTCATCCTTGAAGAGACTCACTCCCATCAGGATAGAAATGCTTCACCATAGAATGATGGTGATCACACAGAATTGCTTTGTATTTATTGGCATTTACCTTGCCCTCTAAGGGGTTGAGTGGACCTAAACCATGCCAGGAAAGACTGCAACCCAACCATAGTATTCCTTTCTGTGAACTGTTTTTGATGAAACTCCTTGCTCACGCCCTACATTGATATTTGCCATCAACTGATTCAGAGTTGCACGTCTGTTTTGCCTTGCATCTCAAACCAATGCATGGACATCATGGTCGAGGAGTCTATGCTTTCAACCACAGTTGCCCCTGGTTGATGATGTCTTTCCATCAGACTTTCATGCCAACATCACCTTACCCACTGTTCCTCGTGAATCATCAGCAAGTTGAGCAGTCTTCACCATTGAAGCCCCTGCCAAAAGTGCCCCAACAATCACCCCTCTTTCAAAGTCACGGAGATCTCTTCTTCTAGCTATGGTAGCCAGAATAATGGGCAACTGGGCCTGCCCAACATTTTTAACATGACCCTAAGCATGATCTCTCCTTTACTCAAGTGTTTCCTATGTTTTGTCAGTTACCTATGTAACTGGCAGTGTAGTGTAATGGTTAGGGAGCTGGGCTTGTAACTCAGAGGTTGCAGGTTCAATTCCCAGGTGGGGCACTGCTGTTGTACCCTTGAGCAAGGTACTTAACCTGAGTTGCTTCAGTAAAATATCCAGCTGTATAAATGGATTGTATGTAAACTGTGTAAGTCGCTCTGGATAAGAGCGTCTGCTAAATGCCTAAAATGAAATGAAATGAAAATGTGTTTCATTTAATCAAAGCCTATCTCAATAAATACAATGTACAATAACACAACAAAAAGCAAAAGCAATGTTGGATCTTTTGAAATCCCAGGGCAGATTTACTGCTAATTACAGGTAAGTGATTCACCAACAGCACTCATGGAAAGATGAGCAGCAAAGTATAGTCAAAAGACCTTATCTGCAAGAGACCAAGGTGTGGGCTGGGTGTGTTGCTGGTATATCAGTGGGGATTTTAGGCATTTTGTGTGTTTTTGGGCACACCAAGCAGAGTGGAACAGAGGCACTGTAGGCTCACATCGTATTTGAAGCTTGGCCCTCTTGACTACAGATTTATTGCAGGTAAACAAAAGGGGAGGCGGGGCTTGGGCTTAACAAGTGCACCTGGAAATCTCAGGTGAGTTCTGCTCATTAAGGCTGTCTCATTTTCTAAATTTGTTATATTCCCTATGCAGGTAGAAACCCACAGTGAAATATATATGGCACAGAATTCTGTCTGAAGTAAAATATCATGTTTGCTATATCACAGAACACTGTCTGAAATGCAAGGGCAAGTTTAATATTCTATGAACTGCAGTATCATATTTAATATACCAGATAGTGCAGTAATATCAGAAATCATGTTATATGCATTTTAAATCTGCCTAAACTGACCTTCCTATGTTTCAGAGATTAAGAATGAAGCAGAAAAAATGCTGACTCTCACAGAATGCAAAAACATTCTTTTTCAGCAATTGTAAATACATTTAGATGACATTTGCTGCATATGAAGCTAAAGTAATAGGTTAAACTGATTTATACAGGTTTGTTGATTTACTTTGAAATACAGGTAACTGCCAAAATAAAGGAAACACTTGTGTAAATTAAGAGTTCTACTAGCTCTGTTAAGGTGTAAAAAGTTTCCTGGCATGGTTTAGGTCCACTCAACCTCTCAGAGAGGGCAAAGTAAATGGCAATAAATACAAAGCCATTGTGAGTGATCACCTTCATCCTATGGTGAAGTATTTCTATCCATCCATAGGGCATGAGTGGTCACTGGATGGCTTGATGAGCATGAAAATGGTGCAAACCATATGCCATGGCCACCTCAGTCACCAAAGCTCAACCCAATTGAATGCTTATGGGACTTTCTTGGGGGTGAGGGTCTCCCAGCGACATAATTCTGCCACAATTGTATTCAGTTTCTCGCAGTTGTTGCTTCTCTGTGTGACAGTTTCAGTGTGAGCATACTGATTGAATATTTTCTCAATGCCCGGCTTCTGGAACAGTTCTGTTCCAGCGAGAATGTCATATTTTAGCTGGGGAAAACAAACTGTTACCGAAAGCATTTAAATATCATCGCGTTTGCCTCGAGTTGTTCCAGGGGACATCATCTCATTGTGAAGGCAGGACACGTTCGAGAAGAGAAATGCATTATAGGACACATTTACAATGGGATGCATTCCCCAGGCACGAATAGCTGTGATTCCTCCATAAAGCGATTAGTGAAATAGCTCTTCTCTTCTCTGAGCTGAAGCACCCCAGGCGGGCACCTCATTCAGAAGCAATCCCATCCACCTGCATTACATTCAAAGATTTAGATTTAATTTAAAGCCAAACATGCACCCCTTGTGCTGATACAGGATTTAGGGATAATATTATAAAAGTAAATCCTTGTGAAAAAGGGAAAATGTCCTCCTGGTCTTTTTACAATGAAACTCATTCAGTGTTACTCAGGGTTTATCGTCTGTACAAGGACACTTAAAGACTGTTTAATAATAATTGAAAAAATAAGCCCAACGGCATACTTGTTGTATATTTTTACCATTTATCGGCTTGGCAAGCAGCTTTATCCAGGGGAAGTTACAGATGAACCATTTAGACCATTCAAGCAGTTGAAGTTAAGTACCTTGTTAAAGGATACAAAGGCCAACCTAATGAAACCTACAACCTCCAAAGTGCAAAGCCTAATTTCTAACTACTTCACCACACTGCCACCTGCTGTTACCCTCTGGGCTGGTAAACTAAATTAAATTAGTCTTATGTTAGTGTAATTGCTGGGCAATTTATGGTATGACATTGTTAGTACATGTTTAATTTACTTTTATTTAAACAGGAAAGTCAACTGAGAACTCATTTCTTTTTTTTCTTTTTTATATTTGTTTCCAATTTTTCCCCGTTTTTCTCCCTAGTAGCCAATTCAGCCCTCTATTTATTTCGATTCGCACTGCCCTCACGAGCCCACCGCCCATCCTCTGGGTCAAGCTAATATCCCGAGGCTGGCACTGATCCACCTCCTCCGAGAGGGAGCTTCACCCACCTGCTCTTTAGAAACGCCCTACTGCTCCTCGGCGAGTTGGTGCTGACTTTCCCTCCTCCCACCCCCTGGGGCGAACAGCCAAAAGCCGCCCCCGATCGGGGTGGACAGACGCAGTTAGGTTTTGAACCGCGACTACAGTAGGCAGCTTGCCTACCTGGGGCCCCTCTAATTTCTCATTTGAAGTGACTGTCTGGGGCAAGAAGTCAGGGTTTTAACCAGGACACTTTGAATAAGTGCTGTGTGACATTTTACTCAGGACCTTGCTTTAATCCAGAGGGAAGGCTCATCCTGACTGAACTACCAACACTATTCAGCAGTAACTCGGTTTCCCCAGGAAATCTCCAGGTAAAACTTTATTTTAGATGTCCATTGATGAAGCACTAATTATGTACTTATTAGCTGCTAATAAATGATTAATCCCTTCATTTATGAATACCTAGTTATCCTCAAATAAGTACTGTAGCAGGACGGCAGGGGTGGCTACCTTGCTAGAGGGTGAGTAGGAGGACAAAACACAACTAAAAAAGGGGGATCAGCCCTCTCTACTCCTCCCTCTACTCCTTCCAGCATCTCAGTACTTCTTAGATTTATTAATATTATTGCCTTATAAGCCATTCATTCACAAATAAACCTTTTCTTGACCAATAATATTGCATTACTCATGGTCATTAGGAATTAGTTAGGCACGTATTAACCAACCTAGTTACTTGTTCAGTGCTATTTAATCAGTTATTCTTTATGTTTCGGGAACATAAATGGCAGGTTTTTATTATAAGTCACATATGACACAGTGTAACAATGTAAGAACATAAGAATACATAATGATGAGAACGGGCCATTCAGCCCATCTAGGCTCGTCATGTCCTAATCTAAACAGTATCTAGTACTGTATCTAGCCTGAACTTCAATAGCCCAAGTGTTTCTGCCTCTACTACCCAACCTGGCAAGCTGTTCCAGACATTGACTACTCTCTGTGTAAAAGAAAATAGATACAGATGCAGATAGACTTTGATCAATTACAATTCCTAAGTCTTTTTCAAATTGAACACCTATTCATTTTTCTCCTCCCATTAAATACTCCTGTCTTATATTTTTATTTATAACTTTACATTTAGCAACAATGAATGTCCTCTGCTGTGTTTCTGCCCATTCTTGGATTTTATTTAAATAATCTTGGATTACCTTAGTCGATTCCAAACTGTTTGCTAAACCCCCAAATTTCGTATAATCTGCAAATTTTCCAACTATCGACCTGTCTCTCCCTTTCCTCTCTAAAACACTAGAGCAGGCTGTCTATAACCAACTGTCTGCTCATCTCCTACAGAATGACCTGCTTGATCCTAACCAATCTGGGTTCAAGGCAGGCCACTCCACAGAGACTGCTCTCCTTGCGGCCACTGAGGCTCTTCAAACGGCTAAGTCCCAATCCCTTAGCTCCGTCCTCCTCCTCGACCTATCAGCTGCATTTCATACCGTGGACCACCAGAGCCTGCTCTCATTTCTTGTCCAGATGGGAATCTCTGGATCTGCACTGACATGGTTCAAGTCATACCTAGCTGACCGCTCCTACCAGGTGGCCTGGAGAGGATCCCTCTCCTCTCCCCACACCCTCTCAACCGGAGTCCCGCAGGGCTCAGTGCTAGGCCCAGTCCTATTTTCCCTGTACACTAAGTCACTTGGTTCTGTTATCTCTGCTCATGTTTTTTCTTACCACTGTTATGCTGACAACACTCAACTCTTTCTCTCCTTCTCTCCATCTGAGACGCAGGTCCCGGCATGGATCTCTGCATGCCTGGTTGACATCTCTGCCTGGATGTCCACCCACCACCTGAAGCTGAACCTGGGGAAGACTGAGCTGCTCTTCCTCCCAGCGAAGGGCTCCCCGATGATTGATGCTTCAATCACCATGGAAGGCTCCATAGTGTCTCCGTCCCAGTCTGCTAGGAGTCTTGGAGTAACCCTGGACAACCAGCTGCGCTTCTCGGGCCACATAGGAGCGATCACCCGGACCTGCCGATTCTCCCTCCACAACATCCTCACCCAAGAGGCCACACAACTCCTGGTCCAGGCCCTGGTGATCTCACGTCTGAACTACTGCAATTCCTTGCTGGCAGGCCTACCGGCCTGTGCCATCAAGCCGTTGCAACTAGTCCAGAATGCTGCCGCACGTCTGGTGTTTAATTAACCCAAGTTCACCCATGTCACCCCTCTACTCTCCTCTCTGCACTGGCTCCCCATCGCAGCATGCATCAGATTCAAATCACTGGTGCTTGCTTTTCAGGCAGCTAGAGGAACTGCTCCTCCTTACCTCCAGACACTCATCACACCCTACGCCCCAGCCAGACCCCTCCGCTCAGCCTCCTCTGGCAAACTGACTGTCCCATCCCTCCGGGAGCCCAGCAGCCGCTCCTCGCGGTCTTGCCTCTTCTCTGTCCTGACCCCTCGGTGGTGGAACAACCTTCCGCAATCGGTCAGGACCACGGAATCACTTGTGATCTTCTGCAAGAGACTCAAAACCCACCTTTTCAGACGCCACTACCACTGTATTCTGTGCATCTAGCCTATTGTCATCACCACTGCCGACTTGCTCAACACTTCTTGTATATGTATCCCTGCCTTCTCATAAAATTATTCCCCCTGCTGAACAATATCATTGCCCCCACACCTGAAAGTACCAAATGCCTGCCATTCCAGTGTATTTTGGCAATTTCCTATAAGATAATGTTCCATGTTCATTTCTTTTAGTACATTTCCTGGAAACGATTTCTTCACATTAACCAAATATATATAATGTATCATCAATCTGACTTAAAAATACTTTTTATATAATTTCCCATGAAATACATGTTTCAGGTTAAAGTAAGACTATAGGCTATTCTTATTTACTGTACCTTAGCTTTAAACCAATCATTACTCGCAATCAAGCTAATTGTTTCCAATTTTATTATGTGATTAGGCAAAATGAGGCAGCATTCTCATATCCACAGATTATTTTAATTTGTGGATTAATGTGCTGTTCATAATCTGTGCCCAAATTCAAGGAATATTGATGACATAAAGATCCATTAATCAGATCTGCGCATTGTAAGAAAGCACATACTTCCTGTTTAAAAGTTTATTTATTAGCTTTTATGGTATTTTGCATTCAGGCCTGGTGCGATATACAATTGACAGAGGGATTTAAATTAATGTTAACCCACTCTTTGGAATTATTACTTTGATTTGATTTGCCTGAATTAAACTCCATTCATTTAAAGAGAATGGTACAATGCGAGACAATTACAAGAAACCTTTATTTATTGATTTATTTTTCCTGTTAATTAAGGGAAATCGATGAAAACAGGTTGAGAGCAGAGATAAATTCAAAGGTAAGGTATCTACCTCCTCTATTCCAAGTTCACACACTGCTACTGGTACAGAAAGATCCTCGATCCAACATATAAAGATGTATAACTGTTGGAAAGGAGCAGTGAGGTTGATTAAAATGCTTGATTTACGATGCTTTCGTACTAAATTTTTATCGGTGTCACTGAGAGTATGAGCACAGATGTTATTTAATACGAACCAGACATTCAGCTGTGGCCATCCTACACGCTTCCTTAATCTAGGAGGATCCATTTGGTAACATGTGGTTCTGATGCTGTCTGCACGTTCTGTCTTCAACTGCATCCCTTCAACAATATTCATAATCAGAATGATTTGAGCTTCAACAATGGCATAGACATGGATAGCTTTCCATGTTAAGAGTTTGGAGCTGAACATCTGCTCAGTGTGAGCATCTGTGTTATGATTATACTTTTGGCTTAAGGGTATGGGACACTGTATGGAAATTTCCAGCAAAGAGTTTATTGTACAGTGCTTAGCTGCTATCAGAGAATACTGCTAACACAGAAAACGAGATGGTAATAAATCAGGTTTTTTCACAATGGCTGTCCGAATGAATAAATTAAACTTTGGGATGTCATGAAACTCTTTTTGGGGGGACAATGTTTGCCGCATGGGGCATGTGGTCACCGAGATGGCTCCACAATGAGGAAGACCGTCTCCGTTTCTATGGAAACCATTGCTGTCATGGCTATCTCTAACTTTATGTATATTTATAGCTGCTGTCTCATTACTGCTGCTCTCATTGATTAAAGCATTTTTATCACCTTTAGCTCCTCTGTCCTTATTTATAGACGTTGTCAAAATGTACATCATCATTGTACATTTTATTCCAGTAAGGGTTTTCAAGGGGACACATTCAATCACACATTCCTTTTTTTGTAATCAAATCTATCAGTAGATTTCTTTCCTTTTCTGAATTGGTCAATGGAATTAGAAATGTGAACTTCACTAGGATGGTGACTGCATTCAGAAGATTATATTGCATTTTATAAAGTTAATCATGGCATACAAGCATCATTAGTATTACATTATATTTCAACTCTATGTTTAAAGAATTTGTTTCTGATTTTATCCCATTTTAGTAGCCAATTACACCCTCTATTTTTCATATCGATCCCCCCCTCGTATTGTATGTTCACTGCCGTAGCCCTGTGACCAGTAGTGGCAAAGGTGAAGTAATGTCTCCTCTGAGACGGCACTTGCCAGGGTGTCGACCATAACTCCAGTACTACAGAGCCACTCATGTGCACAGTGAACTTCCTGTCGGCTTCCCTCCCCCCTCCCTGGGGCAGACAGCCAATTGCCACCCCCTGGTGGCACTCCCGGCCAGAGCCGACTCTGGCGCAGCCAGTGAAATCGAACCCCGGTCACAGTGGCCAGCATCAAACATTGTAACCACTAGGCCACTTGGGAGGCCACTCAACTCTATGTTTTGATATGGAGATGTTCAACTAATATTTCTGCCAGTTTTATCAAATGAACATGATTTGGTTCTTGATTTTGAAAGGTTTACTTTATTATGCTGGGAAGAACTGATTATGAAGAGCTGATGACAATGCCTTTCTTTTCATCAAAGGGCACAGAAATCACACCTATATGCCCTTGAAAGTTTTTCTATCCGTGGAGGACATACAGGTTGTATGAGTGAGCAGGGATATGTGTGTGTGTGAGTAGGGATGTTAGTGTGTGTGAGCAGGGATGTGTGTGTGAGAGTTGGGATGTTAGTGTGTGTTAGCAGGGATGTGTGTGTGTGTGAGAGAGAGAGAGAGAGAGAGAGAGAGAGAGAGAGAGAGAGAGAGAGAGATGTGTGTGTGTGTGTGTGTGTGTGTGTGTGTGTGTGTAGGTAGGCTTTAGGTTTGATGACTGAATTTATAAGGGGGGAGAGTATTCTCTCTGGGGCATCTAGCCTGCTCTCCTGGGATCACACTAATGTTGTTTACCCTAAGGCTGCCCTGGAAGGCTGCAGGATGTGCTGGTTTTCCTTTTTGCTCAGCACTTAATTGATTAATGAAAGTAGTTGGTTGCAGACTCACCTCACCTGGTTACTTGTGTCTGAACTGCATGACGCTTTTAAGGTGAAAACGAAAACCAGCACAACCTACGGTCCTCCAGGACCAGGGTTGAAGAGCCCTGCCCCAAGGCATCTCTTTCTCGCCCTCTGCAGGGACGAGAAAAGAGTTTGAACTGTTGGGCAACAGACAGGATCTTGAGTGCATGCCCATAGTAAAAAGGTCTCTCATTACTGTTACCAACCCACCTGTATATTATTCCTGTCTGACCCCTGTTGAGACAACCACGTTGATCATCCTGTGGAACGTGGTTAGCTGGTCGGATAGGATAAAAGGAATGATCAGAATAATTCTTAGGGGGAGTTTTGCATGTGACTCCCAGGCGTCCATACTGTCCTGTACTGTATGTCTGTCTGTCTTTGTCAATTCCTTTTTGTTTCTATTGGGTATGTCAGGTCTTACATGTTCACTAAAAAACTGTTTTGTGTGAGAAGGACTCGTGGTGCAGATGAATGATCCCCATTACAGAGCGAGGCTGTGGGTTTGGTCCTGTGTTCTTTATTTTTTATTTCTGTTGCTTTTATTAGGTCTTTAAGTCCACTACAGGACACAGGAAAGAGTGGAGAACCCAGTGGTGCAGGAGAATGATCTCTGTCTACAAATGTGGAGGGCCACAGTTTAAGCCCAGCAGGCTCCTTTCTGTTTGTGTGGGGTTTTTTCTGGTGTGTGACATTAAGACTAGGCTTAATAACACACCCAGAACAGCCAGTGTACATGCATCATCACTAAAGCACTACGGTAGGTTAACTATGCCAATCATAGGACTATGGCGCAAACATACATACTGAGACATTCAATACCATGGAATGCAAATACATATGATTAGTTTTATGAACTAATAGCTTCCACAGTGACACGCTTCTCTAGATATAGGATCTTTAGCATGACTAAAGGTTGTGGGTTCAGATAATACCATCTGTTAAGTAGCCTTACAGCTTTGCCTAAGACATTTGATTGAAGCAATGTGCAGACAAATGATGCATTTATGTAGTGATAGACCTGTGGTCAAGATAACCATTGAACAGTGGTCGACATGTTGTCAGACATAAGGCTGCTGTAACTGCTGCCTGTTGCTCGGTAAGACAGTTACAAAAACAACTCTGCGATGACAGGCCATGAAGATATATATAATTTTTTTGGTCAGAGAACATTTTGGCTTAAAAAGAAGCCAGACAGGAAGCCAGCAGCTTCCGCTGTGGCACAAATGTCCGTGGCTGCGCTCACTTCAATTAGGAAGCTGATCCATTTAGTCTCAGGCAGGATTTAAGAGATAAATCTAATTACCTGTCTGTTAAGATGTGATCATTAATGTAAATCTCTAATCGGTTTTAACAGCCTGTAATAGCTCTGTTTTTCCCCCCCTTTCTCTCTTCCTTGATTCGTTCACATCCTTTATTGTATCAGTCTGTCGTTAGGGCCTGTAATCTCTCCCAGGCTCTCTAGTGCCCCCTACCTGCAAGCAGAGCTGGTGCTGGTCTACAAGCATGCGACACCTGACAGGGAGGAGAGAAACATGGAAGGGAGAATAGAGCACGCTGCCATCACAGCAAACAATCAGAAGTAGATGGAAGTCATATAAAGAGGACAGTCTTTTTAAAAGAAAAAAAATACCTAAGCCAAGTCCAGCCCTTGTCTAGTCATTCAGGCAACGTATGGTTAGCAGGATTGGGGTCTCTGGGGGTCCCTGGTTTCAGCTGTGCAGTGGAAAGGGGGCATCCCGCCTGTCGCCCTCTCTGTGCTCATGACTGATTCAATGGATCAGTGCTGGGCAGAGCGCAGTGCCTGCTGCAGCACTGTTTGGGAAATATGCAGAAACCATCCAGTTTGAGCCATGTTGGTTGACTCACGCTTGCACCTTTTTCGATGTAGAATATTCTCACCTGTGCTAGCTCTATGAACCCCACAATGGCACACGTATGCGACATCATCCAAATGAATGTCCTGTAATTTGGTTATTATTCATAAGATCGCGTTTAATTCTTTTTTGAAACTGTGGTGGAGCTTGGTCTATGCAATTTACTCGCTGTGTCTATTCCGCTCCTTCACGAAGATAGAACAGTGTGACTGACACACACACACACACACACACACACACACACACACACACACACACACACATACAGGCGTGCACGCATTATAATATTTTCTTTACCAGTCCCTCTGCCTCAATTAGACATCAATTACATGTGCATGAATGGAGGGAGGAGAGAGAAATAGAATAGAGAGAGAGAGAGACAGAGAGAGCGCTCCAAACCCCCATTGGCATGATTATATCCTGTATCTGCAGCACAGTGTTCAGATATAGGGCACTTTGTGTCAAAAGTATCATGTTCTGAATTTCAAATGTGATATATCTACCCGTGTTCCGTTAGACAAACAGACAGATAGAGGGAGCGAAATGTGAGAACATAATGCTGTGTGTACAGGCAGTTGGCCTGCTGCTTCCTGCTCTGAGATGCTTTTCAGAGCTGATAAGAAACATTAGAGTTATTATGCAGCTCTTATAAAAAGTATGGATCGCAAGCTCAGTTTGGGAAGACAGCCTGTTCGAGGCAAATTCGCGGTTGTGGCATATTCTCTCCATTTTTTTATGGTGGACTTTGCTCCGGGGAATATTCAAAGTCTTTGAAATCTTCTTGTATCTTTCCCGATTGGTGCTTTTCTCTGATTTGTTTTGAAAGTGCTTTGGTCTTCATGATGAAGCTCTCGTTTGGAAATCCACTCACCAACCGAGAGACCTCTCACATTGGTGTATTTGAGGTGTAATTATTTGGAACATAATTGTACATAGGTGGACTCCAATCAAATAATGATGTGACCTTTGAAGACAATTGATTGCACCAGAGTATATTATAGGTGCGTCTTAGAAAAAGACAATTATTGTCTGGTCTGATTTATTTTAGAAAAAAAAACCTTTAGGGTTGTTTTTATTTTTTTTATTTGACATTATAGGGTATTTTGTCTTGATCAATGGCATGAAATCCCAATTAAATACATTCTGATTCCATGAAGTAAGAAAGTAAAATGTGAATACTTTTTACACCCACTGTATATACAGTATATATACTGTGTGTATATATATATACATGTATATATACTTGGCAGGTTCCTTAGGTTCTTACAGCCAGTACAGGAAAAATATGAAATTTTAATGGCAGAGAGGAACTAAGTGGCAGTAGGCATCTAACAACCATCTCTGTACCTCTCCCCCTCCTCCTCTAGCAAGAGAGTGAACTGCCCCAGGACATTCCTAATGGAACACCCCCCTCCCCTCTTCAGATATGGGAGATTTCGGATATTGAGGGTTTCAATAATTCAGGGATAAACTTGGAATGGGATGTAACTTTACCATTAAATGACTGTTAAAAAAAAAAAAAAAAAAAACATCCATTTATAGAACATCAGCTTGGACGTCATGGTGACCGGTGTCTCTTGGTCCCGGAGGAAGGGGCACACAGACGGAGCACTCAGAATGCAAACGGCTCCCTCAGTCCTCACCTCAGATAACATTCTCTCCCCTGTCCCGGGGAATGAGGTGACCTCAACCCACCAAAGTGAGCGAGAGAGTGGCCTCCTCTGTGGAATAAAGTGTGAGAGAGGGAGAGAGAAGAAGGGGCGAGTGAGAGAGAGAGAGAGAGAGAGAGAGAGAGAGAGAGAGAGATAGGTGGGAGACAGAGAGGGGGGGAAGATGGAGAATGTAAGAGAAACAGAGTAAGAGTTAGACAGGAGAGAGTAAGAGAAACGTGTTCTGTGCTCAAGATGTACATGTTCTGGGCCCGGCTGTGGCTTTTCCTCATTTTGAATGTTTTCTCTCTCAGTAGCCAGTGATCAATGTCAGTCCCCTGCTGTGTGTTTGAATAATCTCACCATTTCAAAGACCAGAGAGGATATCTGCTGCAGTGCCTTCCAGGAGATCAGGCCAGTAACATGAAGCATGTAAAATAATGACAAACGCACACACACACACACACACACACATAGCAATTCCGTTCCTCTGCACATACCTCTCACCGCACTGACATTGCACCGCGCACAAAGGTCAAATCATTCATTATTTAATTAACGATTAATTGATTACACATGGCCCATAATGATGTGTAAGCATGAATAGGCAAGCGTCCCCTGATGCTGGACCAACAAATTGTAGAAAACGGGGCTTTCAGACTATGTTACAACTGCGTTTTGCTCATGTCAGCTGTTTTACGGACTGCTGCATTGACCAGACGAATAATCAGCGATCCCGTTATCAAGGCAAAAAGAGATTTTCCCGGAACGTGCCTGGAATGGCCGCGCCAAGCTAGTGCACCTCCCCCACCCGCACCCCCCGCCCCGCACCCCCCGCACCCCCCGCACCCCAAAGCTTCAGCTGAGATGTTTAGCACCAAGGGGAAAAGTCCTCCCTGCGCTAATCCCCCTTCTCATCAAGATTACGCCCACATCAGGCACCGCGCTGCCCGCTCTCACCCGCGCCTCACGATTCTGCAAACCGAGAGCGCTCCGTGACCTTCTCCCCTGAACCACTCGTCCTGCAACCCAGAAAAAGGCTTTTCTCACAGAACACACAGGACCATGTGTAAACCCAGGGGTGACCAGCATTAGCTGTGTTTCTCTTTTGGACATAAGTATGGCCACCCCCTCCACTGAACACCAGCCAAGGACCAGACGCGTCGGGCTCTCCTGGCTGGTGCTCGTTCACACTGGGAGAACCTTCTCCCGAACAAGCATTAAAGCCAAACCAGACTGCACTTCTCAGAAACACAGATCACAGGCAAGAGCACAGTGGGATTATTTGGATTTTATTTCGGCCCCTGATAAAGTTCACCGTCTCGATTTTTGCTTCCAGCAAATAAATAAATGACAAAAAAAAAAAAAAAAAAAGCTCTATAGCCATATTTCCATCTATGGTCTGGGGGTGTATGGTGGGCAGCTGGGGTCTGGAAGACAGCGAAGAGGAAAAGAGGATAAAATCTGAGATCCTGATGTGTCCTCACACGGCGTATGCAAGCTGGGTGTGAGAACTGTTAAAGAAGTAACTCTCAGAGAACGCCAGTGTTCCCCTCAGAAGCAAGGACAAAGGATGAGTTCGTCTGAACACTGATGACCGATTGGTCCATCTGCCTGAGGAGCCCCACCCCAGAACAGAGTCCCGCCCACAAAGCCCAGAGGTCGTTGGCGGCGAGGGTCAGAACACCCCAGCCGGTAGGACGGGCTGGTTCTCCTTGGGCGGCTCCAGCAGCGAGAGGGACTCCTGCGAGAGGGCGCGGTCTGGGCCCAGGTACACGTGGCCAGGGGGCGGGAAGGGGCCGCCGCCGTCCCCCTCCTCCAGGTCGAAAGCGGCGGCGGCGGCCGCGGCGGCCGCGCGCTCCTCCTCCTTGAACGCCCGGTCGTGCTCCTGCTTCAGCTCCTGGTAGGAGCGCGAGAACATGTGGAAGATGGAGGTGGCGGGGAAGGCCATGATGAGGATGCCGCTCAGGATGCTGCTGAGCGCCACCACCTGGCCCGGCAGACTGCGCGGCACCATGTCCCCGTAGCCCACCGTCGTCATGGAGATGATGGCCCACCAGTAGGAGGCGGGGATGCTGCTGAAGTCGTGGGTGCCCGTCAGCTCGCTCTCGGCCAGGTGCACCAGCGGCGAGAAGAGCGTGACGGCCACGCACAGGAAGAGCAGGAGCAGGCCGAACTCGCGCGTGCTGCGCCGCACCGTCAGCCCCAGCGTCTGCAGGCCCAGCGAGTGGCGGGCCAGCCGCATCACGTACAGGATGCGCAGGGCGCGCATGATGCGCAGCACCAGGCCCAGCTTGTCCAGGTAGCCCTTGCCGCCGCCGGGCTGCTGGCCGGGCTCCTCGTCCTCCACCAGCAGGGAGACGTAGTAGGGCAGGATCGCCAGGGCGTCGATGATGTTCAGGGGCCCGCGGGCGAACGCCAGCTTGCTGCGCGCCTGCAGGAAGCGCAGCGCAAACTCCAGGGAGAACCAGGCCACGCACACCGTCTCCACCACGAACATGTGGTAGCACTTCTGCGAGCACTCCCCCTGCAGAGAGAGAGGGGGAGGGCAAGAGAGGGAGAGGGAGAGAGAGAAGGAGGGGGGAGTGAGAGAGGGAGAGGGGGACGGGAGAAGGAGGGAGGAGTGAGAGAGAGAGAGAGAGAGAGAGGAGGGGGAGAGGGAGAGGGGGAGGGGAGAAGGAGGGAGGAGTGAGAGGAGGAGAGAGAGGAGGGAGGGAGAAGGAGGGAGAGAGAGAGAGAGAGAGAGAGAGAGAGAAGGAGGGGGAGTGAGAGAGGGAGAGAGGGAGAGGGTGGAGGGGAGAAGGAGGGAGGAGTGAGAGAGAGAGAGAGAGAGAGAGAAGAGAGAAGGAGGGGGAGTGAGAGAGGGGAGAGGGAGAGAGGGGAGGGGAGAAGGAGGGAGGAGTGAGAGAGAGAGGGAGAGAGAGAGGGGTAGAAAGAGAAAGGGAGAGAGAAGGAGGGGGAGTGAAAGAGAAAGGAGGGAGAGAGAGAGATTGAAAGGAGAGGGGAGTGAGAGAGAAAGAGAAAGAGGAGGAGGGAGAAAGGTAATGCTTAAGCACATCTCTTGTAAAAGAGAATTTAATCTCAGAGACTAAATAAATTGAGGATAATTTAGGTTAGGTTAAATAAAGGGTAAATAAAAATACATTTTGTAAAATCACCAATCACCAGTCATTGTCATTTAAAAACGCTAAAGCACTAAACTACAGCTAAACTACAATTACTCAACTTGAGAGCTCTCTTGATTCTCTATGCATGGCATTAACCTTACTCGAGAAAGAACTGGACAGGGCCATATATACTTGTCAGGCCAAACATTATAAAACTGTAGACACTGATCTCATATAAATTCCATGGCTCTACACACTGGCCTGTAAAACTATGACTTGAGCGTACACAATGATATGCACCACAACTTGAGGGCTCTCTTGATTCCCTATGCATGGTGTTAACCTTACTAGAGAAGGACCTGGAACACGTTCTCATATTTTGGAAGTATTTCTCATCTTATATTTTTCATCGAACATAACTTATTATCCAAAGAATAATTCATGGAAATGTAGCTACACATTCAAAACAGAAAGACAGGGAATAATATGTACTCCACAGCAGTACGGTTAGAGATGTGTGTGTGATCTGTATTCACACTGTGTTTTAATTGCTTTTCCAGTGCTGGCTTCTGTTTTAAAGTCAAACTTCAATGGGACATGTTCCCTTTGTTCCTTGCTTTGTGCTAGGCTGTAAGCCCAGCTCCTTTAAAAGAGACACACACACGCACGCACACATGCATAAACACCCATACGCACACACACAGATGCACATAAGCACACACACACACGCACACACACACGCACGCACGCACACATGCATACACACACGCGAGCACACACACATACACCCAGCCATACATACGCACGCACACACACACACACACACACACACACACACACACATCTGAGATTCTGTGTATGCAATGTACATATTTCACAGCTGTCACCCACCACCTGTGGAACCATGCAGTAAAAGTTATACTGTCTAGCCTGAATGTTGCCATCGCCCTCTGTTGTGTGGTACCACAGAAGCTAAACTGCCTGATTATAATATTCCCAGTTTTGGCACCATGGAAGTTAAACTGCATAGATCAGCTATTTCCCTTCCCTCTCCAGCTGTCCCCGATGCAAGCTTAGCCAAAGGGCGATTTTATACAAGCATGACAAAAATGAAACTAAACTCGGTGAATCAATCACCCTGATTACCTTGAGAAGGACCCTCAACATATGGCACAGCTATGAGGACATATTTCATCTTGACCCTTGCGGTCACTTCTCAACTTTGCAGAGAGGAAAATGTGCTGTGATGTCCCTGGCCCATCTGTTCCAGGGATTCCTAAACACACAGAGGATCTCAGACCTACATCCCGCACCATGACTGTGCTCCAAGACCGTCGTGGGACCGGACACTCAGGCCTACAAAACCGTGACAGGGCCATATACACTTGTCAGGCCAAACATTATAAAACTGTAGACACTGATCTCATATAAATTCCATGGCTCTACACATAAAACTATGACATGAGCATACACAATGATATACACCACATTATCTGATTGTACACATTGGTATGCACACTGGCTTACAAAATTGTTACATGACTGCACACGCTGGAAAACAAACAAATGAGCATCAGAATATGTGTGTGTGTGTGTGTGTGTGTGTGTGTGTGTGTGTGTGTGTGTGTGTGTGTGTGTGTGAGAGAGACACATGAATTAGTTAATCAAAATTCCTCCCCACTCAGCAGTACTGAGATATGCTGATTTGCGTGAGGAGCAACTGCTTTCCTTCACTGCCTCCCTCTGTACATTAATGAAAAGGAGTCACTACAGCTGTGCTGCAGTTCTACAAACAGGGGGAGGGGTGTGTGGGTACAGACAGAGTGGGGTGTGTGGGTACAGACAGGGAAGGGTGTGGGTACAAATGGAGAGGGGTGTGGGTACAGACATAGTGGTGTGTGTGGGTACAGACAGAGTGGGGTGTGTGGGTACAGACAGGGAGCAGTGTGGAAACAGACAGGGAGGAAAGGTGTGGGCACAGACTGGAGGACAGGTGCATGGGAATAGACAGGGGGAGAGATTGTGTGGGTACAGACACGGACGGGTGTGGAAACAGGCAGGAAGGAAAGGTGTGGGCACAGACAAAGTGGGGTGTGTGGGTGCAGACAGCGGGAGGGGTGTGTGGGTACAGGCAGCTGTACAAAAGAGCAAGCTGTCCCTTTCACAAATCGTAAACCCATCCATCCATCAATGAGCACACACGCACACACACACACACACACACACACGCACACATATTAGTGGGGTCAGACCTGTCACTTTATTATCATTACCGCCAGGCCCATGGGGAGTTCCACCGCTGTGGTGTGACTCAGGGCCGGATGGGGTTTTTATGGTTTCTGTCAGGGTTGTAGCAGACAGAGCTGCAGCAGACTGTTCTCAAAAGTGATATAATGTTATGTAATATCCCCTCAACGTTGCCCCTGCGTTAGCCCCACATTCCTTTTTCTGTCCTTACTGCTCTTCACAGAACACAAACCCGCCTGAGGCATTCTGCCACCAGGGTCACCTTCAGACTCCTCTAGCCCTGTGACATTCAGTGTGTGTATATGTGTGCTTTTATATATGTGTGTGTGTCTGTGTGTGTGTGAGAGAGTGTGTATGTGTGTGTTAGTGTGTGCATTAATGTGTGTGAGAGAGTGTGTATGCGTGTATTAGTGTGTGCATGAGTGTGAGAGTGAGGGTGTGTGTATGTGTATACATCCAAGCACATGTAAGTTTGTAAGAATTTGTGTGCATGTGTGTTTGTTACTGTCTGTTTTGTGCTTGTGAATAAGTATGTATGTGTTTGTGTTTGTGTGTGCACATGTCAGTGCACAAGTGTGTGATTGCATGCATTTTACTACATGACAATACTTGTCAGTACTAAAACTGCATTACTCTACTTCCTTACTGACTCCAGTAGGATATCAGCATGAACAACATTTCACAGACATGCTTCCCCTGTGTCTGTAAGGGATTTGTAAGGTGTGTAAGGGTGTGTATGGCGTGTGTAAGGGGGGTGTAAGGTGTATAAGAGGTGTTTAAGGGGTGTAAAGTATGTGTGTAAGGGATATGTAAGGTGTGTGTACGGTGTGTAAGGGGAGGGTAAGAGGTGTGTAGAGGTTGTGTAAGGGGATTGTAAGAAGTGTGTAAGGTGTGTGTAGGGGGAGTGTAAGGGATTTGTAAAGGGAGTTTAAGGGATTTGTAAAGGGAGTGTAAGAGGTGTGTAAAGGGAGTGTAAGGGGTGTGTAAGAGATGTGTAAGAGGTGTGTAAGGTGTGTGTAAGGTATTGTAAGGGGAGTGTAAGAGGTGTGTGAGGAGAGTGTAAGGAATTGTAAGGGGTGTGTACGGTGTGTGTAAGGTGTGTGTAAGAGGTGTGTAAGGGGAGTGTAAGAGGTGTGTGAGGTGTGTGTAAGGGATTTGTAAGGGGTGTGTAAGGGATGTGTAAAGAGCTGAAGTCATGGTTTTTGGCAGCCTGCTTCCCTCTCTCGCAGTGGCGCTGGAGCACAGCTGCACTTGGAGTCGTTTACACTTTTTAACTGCAATAAATTGATGTCAACATTACGAGCCCAGATAAAGATGTGGAGAACATTAAAAAAACATTTTTTTGCTCTGGATTCCATTAATGGGCAAAACGAAGTGCTTGACTGATGATGCCATTGGCTCCTGTAAGGGTCTCTGTGTCGCGTGAATGTGAAATGAGTTCGAGCACGTCGGCCCACAAGGCTGAAAATACTGACACTGCAGCTGTACAGGAGGAGTACAGGAGCAGCACACAGTGGGGGGATTCTGCGTGCTGAGCTCCCCCACCGTGAGCTCAGGTCCCCTGAGCTGAGCTGACTCAAACGAGTTTACCAGTGGCTCGGATTACGTGCTGTTGCTCTTTGCCGGGGAGGTTGTCATACTGAGGTCAGTCTCTACCACAGGTCACAGGTCACAGGTCACAGTTCAAGCACAAATCCCTGGATGGTGTCCACCCCCCCCTCCCCTTCTCCCTCCTCCCATTAAACTACTTCCTTGGGGGTGTAATGCCCCCCAGATTGGACAAACCTGAATTTCCTGCCTCTAGTCACAGGGTCACCTTGCAGGCAGAGAGATGTGAAGCAAAGCTCCAACTGTACACCCCTGAACAGCACTTCTTTCCCTACTGTTTTCAAAACGTGTTTTCAGTGCTGCACAGCCCTGTTGGTCTATTAAATCTTTTCACTGGCTCCTGATTAATGGAATGTAATTAAATGGCAAATATAATTCTACATGGAACCAAAAAAATTGCCAATCAAACATTCTAGCTGCATCGGCGGTGCTAATAATAAGCCCTTCTTGTTTTTCTGACATAAACATAATGCAGTCATTACCTTCTGGCTCAGTGTGACAACAGGGGCACTCCACAAATATATCTAGAGTAAATTTATGCATGGTAGGGACCTAAATACCTCCCACAACCTCACGTCAACTCAGGTCATGTCTAGGATTGGACCATACATAAGAACATAAGAATATATAACAACAAGAACAGGCCCATTACTTTCAAGAAGATGTACTGCATCTGGGCGGCTGGGGTTGCCTGTGGTTACATAGTGGTTACCAGCATACATGCCATAAACTGACATTCACAAGCTATACAACTGTACAGTTTTGAGGTAAGAAATTAACATTCTACTTTTAGCAGAAGCTCTTATCTAGAGCTTACACAATTTACATTTCTTTACATAGAATCCATTTATAGAGCTGGATATTTACTGAAGCAATTCAGGTTGCTCAAGGATACCTTGCTCAAGGGTACAACGGCAGTGCCCCAGCTGGGAGTTACAAAAGCCCAGTTCCCTATTATACTACACTGCTGCCTCAGCAAGAAACTCTGGAGTGGTCTGACTCGATCCGACTTTTGCTTTATTTTTCTGTGGGGTTTTCTTATGCTGAAGCACCCCTCTCTCCTTACCTGGTGTGGAGTCCTGTTTGGTCATGCGTTGGTAGCGTTGGGTGGTTGGGGTTTAGGTTCTCCACCATAAGACAAATATCATCGTTCATGACTCATCAATGAGTCTGGTTATATTCCTGTAGAACTGCATTTACACAGTTACAAATGAGCTTCCATTATTTCACAAGTGCTCAAATAATAACTCCTCAGGTGAGACACAATGTGGTGAGACACAGCCACACAGGTGAGCTCACACACAATTACACGCACACACACACAGACTCACAGCCACACAAGTGAGCTCACATACAATAACACACACACACAGACTCACAGCCACTCAGGTGAGCTCATGCATAATAACACACACACACAGACTCACAGCCACACAGGTGAGCTCACACACGCAAGCAAACGTGCGTGCGTACACACACAGAGAACCGTACATGCACGCTTGGGCACACAAACTCATGCTCACTTAAGCCCCAGAGGGACAGAAATTGTGAGTCACCTCTAGCAAGCCTGCTTGCATTGCTATGTCACAGATTTACAATGCTCAAGCAGCTTGGCTCGTAAACAGAACATTTCAGGTTCAATTCCCTGGTGGGGCGCTGCTATCATACTCCTAAGCCAGGTCATTTCCGTGAGTTACTTGAGTAAACACGGTTGTAAATACGAATGAAATATAAGATACACAAATCCAGGCAGGGGGAGCAAGACATGTCCGTGACCCTGCTCAACATCAGTGTGGTGCGGTCTCTTCTCTCAACCGTACTGAGCTGTACTCTGCCTTAAGAGCAGTATGTTCCTTTAACGGTTAAGGAAGAAGACAGACAAATATCAGAGCAGAAGGGTTGTTTAATGTTCAGTCTGGGACAGACCGATACCACAGCAGTACGGTTCTTTAATGGCCAAGTCTTCCACAGTCCAAGGGCAGGCCAATATCAGAGCAGAAGGGGTATTTAAAGGTCAGTCAGAGAGAAACAAATACCAGAACAGCGTGGTTCTTTAATGGTCAAGCCAATACCAGTGCAGTAGGGTTCAGAAACGGTCAGAAAACTGGTCTGTCTGAGAAAGAATATTCTCATACAGTACATACCCTCCATCTCTCCTGCTCGGTCTAACTTGCTGTTGGGTGCAGAATACTAAGCAAAGGAAAAGATTTAACATACTACTCAATAAGCCTCAGGGATGTGTCTGCATAAACCCCACAGAGGAACATGCTTGTGTGCCTTTTGTTTTCAGAATACACTGTGCGTAGCATGTCACACAGACACTGATCTCCTGATTGCCAGACGCGTGACAACCGTGACGTCTTTTCTGCTGTGAATTAAGTATGAGTAAAACACGGAGGTATGTCACTCTCCGAGCCACAGCGCTACTGTCTCAGCGCAGGATTCCAATTTCAGTCTAAAACAAGCACAGGTGTGCAACGCACGCCAGTAAATTGAGCTGGACGAACAGCTCAGGGGCCAAAGCGCGGCGCAATTCCCTGCTCTCCCCAGCAGGGGGGGGCTCACTCACCCTGTCCTCCTCCTCCCTGAGGTCGGGCATGGTGCTGATGCAGAGGCTGATCACTGTCACGGCGACCATGATGACGGAGAGGCAGGCGAACACCTTCCCCGGCAGCCCCGAGTGCGGGTTCTCCACGGTGTCCCTTAGCCAGTTCATCAGCCTCTGGTAGCGCGTCTCCTCCACCACGGGGCGCGGCTGCGCGTCCCTCTGCCGGCTCTCCTCCTCCTGGCGCTCGCGCTCGGCCATCTCCTCCATGCGCGTGTACATCTTGCGCTTGCAGCAGCGCTCCATGTAGGCCATCTCCACGCCCCAGTAGGCCAGCTCATCGCTTAGCGACAGGGCGCACATCTCGCGCAGGAGGCGGAGCTTTCCCGCCGCCAGGAAGTTGAGGATGACGCGGAAGGCGGAGGGGCTCCGGTCGAAGAAGAACTCGCGCGCCGCCTCGTCGTAGTCGTCGCACACCTGCACGATCTCCTCGTAGCTGCTGCAGGGGCGCAGGCGGCCCAGGCGGGTGAGGGGGAAGCGCTCCAGAGTGCTCCAGGGGAAGGTGTAGCGGTTGCCGCCCACGTTGATGACGGCCAGCGCCGCGTGGTCGACGGTCAGCAGGTCCTGGGGCCGGCGGATGAGCTGGGCGCGCTGGTAGTACACGCCCTTGATGGTCTCGGTCTCGGGGATCTCGGTGAAGATGCGGTCGAAGCTGCTGTCGTCGCTGAGCGAGAGGTTGCTGAAGTCATGGTTGGCGTTGCTGATGATGGGCATGACGGCATGAGGGCGTGCAGCCGGGGGGCGGAGACAGAGGGAGAGGGCGGAGTCTGAGGGAGGGGCCTATGTTCCGGTTGGGAGGTGGAGGGTGGAGTGGGTGGGTGGGGGGTGTCCTCCTCGTTGGCGGTGAGTTCAGGGGGGGCCGAGCGGGGCAGCGACACAGAGACACTGTGATAGAGAGGAACAGATAAATCACCTTTCTGCTTGATGACAGCAGTTCTCTCCGAGTGCATGCACACGCACATGCACATGCACACAAACACACGCACGCACACGGACACGCACACAGACACAGAAAACAGAACCTCTACATCACTGTCCTCTATCACAGCACCTGGGCCCAGTTCAGAGCTGGACCATAACCTCTCTCTCACACACCCTCTCTCTCTCTCTCTCTCTCTCTCTCTCTCTCTCTCTCTCTCTCTCTCTCTCTCTCTCTCTCTCTCTCTCTCTCTCTCTCTCTCTCTCTCTCTCAATTTTCAATTCCATATCAAATATTTTTTGGGCATGAAATACTGAAAGTAATTATTGTCAAAGCATTGTTTTAGAAAACCAAGTACATATGTTAACCAATGAACATGAGACCTAAACACTATAATTATTATAATTATAATAATTAACTGTAACTTAAAATAGACTTTAGACATTCATTTAAACGTATAGAAATTATTATTATATTTATTACATATTATATGTCTCATTTTATTTTGCACGAGTGAGTGTTGGTGGTTGAGAGGTAGTTACTCACTGTCCCCCATGCTGTCTCTCGCTCTCTCTCTCTCACTCCCTCTCCCTCTGTCTCACTCTCTCTTCCCTTTTGCTCTCTGATTGTTGTATTCCTTCGCTCTCAAATTAAATGTAGCATTCATTCATGACTTCACTGTACAGTATTGCAGAGAAAAGCAAACAGTGACAAAATAAATGTTGTACAATAATAATATAAAATAATAATAATAATATGATGATGACGATGAAGAAGAAAGAATGAAAGAAGATGTGTATGGTACATCTTCCTTCTGAATTATAGAGTAGCAGGTGAATACATCTGGCTCAAGGCTGTTTTTCTCCTCTTACTTCCCAAGGAGGATGGGGATTTTACTCTTGAGGTCTTCCCTCCCTTCTCAGACTCTCTGTCAGTCTCTTCCCCTCCCTTTACCTTTATTTCCCTCAGTACTTGTTGGTATTCCCATTATGTGGAGATAAAACACAGCTGCCCATTTTTAATTACACAGTTAAACATATAAACCACCATATTTCTGTGTGTTGACATTTTACTATGTTGAAATGTATACTGTTTTATTGACTAAATTGCACGTTTTACATGTTTTGTATTGCCTTGCAGTTGTACATGCAATTGCACAATTAGCTAATGGAAAAGATGAAATTACATAGGGGAAACAATACCGAGTTTCAAATCCAGAAGCAGGACATGGCATAGTTATTACTGTACATGGCATATCGATCCGTTTGCTCTTAACGGTGGGGCAGGCAAAACAGTTGAGCATACATAACAGCTACGCCTTAAAACGTAAATTCTGAGAAACTCCATCAGGTATTCATTACACACTGCGGTTGCCAAGGTGTTCCATCTCGTTCGGGGGAGGGGAAGAGTGATAAACTATTTATTAACGGTACCACCGGTAACAGCATTCCCAGCGGAGGGCGGGTTGCTTTGCCGAGTGGAAAGTTAATTGAGGGAAGTGTTTTAAAGCGCCGCAATGACGATATCAGGAGCATTCTGTCTGCAGCCCGGGAGACTTGTGAAGAGTCCTTTTCTGGGACCTCGGAGGTATTTCCGTAGCGCTTCGTCGTACACTGGAGGTCAATTACTTCGGTTTTTAATAAGAAGCTGTAATCACATTTTAAAAGCAATTGAGAAAAATAAGAAATAGCCAGTAGGGGGGTCAATAAAATAACAATCATGATCAAGGCGCTCAATCTCATATGGCACACAGAAAATACTACTGAAAACTAGATTATGGCTTTCGTTTTTGCGATTTGATTTTTAGAGTTTATAAAACAGGTAAACTAATTTGCCCCAGTGGATATTAACCCACGCGCCGTGGGCCTATATTTCAGATAGCAGGACATCCAAAGTTCCTCATTTTATGGTCCTTTGCGTTTGGAAATAACAGTTGCATAGGAGGGTCAGTTCGCGTGCAGAGAAATGTTCTAGGATTAGTGAGATTTTGACTCGTGCTCGGTTTGTTACTTTGATTAAACGATCTGACTTCAGCACAGATTAAGGTAGACGAGAACGAACATTTCTTCCATTTCCATCTCCCATCTCTCTATCACCAGTGATATGGTCATATCTCCGAGGGGTAGCTGTACAGTAATTTATCTCTGGAGGTAAAATCCCCATTTATTTTGCAGCATCACAGAGAAACTCATCCCGATGTCTATGCGAATCAAATCAAATGTTAATTTGCCTCGGTGCCCGGTGAGGTTAATGTTTTGATCAAATTAACAAGACATATTTTAAAACCTTTAAGATCACTTACGAGAACATAGGTACTTCATTCATCCGAAAGCACTGGATGAAAGTAAGGAATAATCTGTCACTGACGTTCCCTTCAGGAGAATGAATTATACGGGGTGTGAAAGTAGGGAAAAGATGTGTTGCATGCATTTAAATTAAATGCGCAAACATCATTTCTAACAAATCTGCAGTGGAGAGAAGAGAAGTTTCCACTCACCATATTTATGAGAGTCCCTGCTTCACTTATATAAAGCGTTTCTCACTTTTCGGAGAATGTTGAAAAACATTCCTGCTCTTTAGTCTTCGGTCCAGTGACACTGGTACGTCCACGAGAATTCACTCGAGCAATATGCTGCTCCCTCTGTCCCGGTGCTCAGAGAATGGCACCCCCGTCCTATTCGCGTAAAACTGTCTTCAAACACATTGATTAAAAGACAGGGAGTCGGATGCACAAGTGTCCCGTCCGGTCTGACACGGCTCCCAAGCACAAGTCGCTGTATTTGATGCGCGCGTGAGCGCGTGTGCGCGTGCGCGCTCCATCGTTGCGCACCAGCGCCAGAGGCTAAGTTTGCAGAGTCAGGTGTGCGCATTTATATGAAAGATATGTCCTCTTAATCCACCTTTGGCACTGCGCGTTCTGTTCACCTTTTCAGTACGTAAGCCCTTTGTTGTTAAAATCGTGGATTCACAGCGGGGGGGATTATTATAGAAAATAGATTATTTTGCGGAGTCTCTCTAACTCATTCGGTGCCGTAAACTGCAAAGACATGACTGGGGTATTTTATGAACCTGTCGGAGGTGGGAAAGGGGTGTGGGGGCGGCGGATCGGACGATCACGAATTCACTTTTCTCATGGAGAAAATACGCAATGCACGCTTAATACGGTATCCCAGAATTCTGTAAGAGAAACACTGAACATGACGTTACACTTTCAGTGGCTGATTGCAGAATGCATGTTTTCACAATGAATTGCACTTTTAAGTGTAATTACTCTCAAGCCATATGTGTTACAGACGACTTCGTTTATGTGTAAACTGAGCCTGGCGTGTGCTTTCGCAAGTTTGTACAAACTCGCGCTGTGTAACTTCCAAAGGAAGCAATAATGATGTGTATTTCAATTTTTTCTGATCCTGCTTTTGGCAGGAAGAATGGTGTAAGTAAAAGATGGAACAAAAATGAAATGGCGCAATATAAAATCACAGGAACATACAAATAAACCAACTGTTTCGCGCGGTATAATATGCCTGCTAATCAATGTGAAAGCCACAAGAAACGGTAATCTCCGCTCGTGCCATGGTGCACAGAAGTCACACCGCTGAATGTTGCGGCATCCAAAGAGCGGACACGGGAGCAGGCTGCCAATATTCGCCTGTGATTCCTGACCAGGCAGCACAAGTGGAGCGGTAAGATGCAGATGTGCTTATGCGTAATGTACACCCCACAGGTCATACATCATTCATGAGCATTAACATGTACCTTAGCATGTTTCCACATACTCTGTACGGTATACGTATCATGCGTAAGCATACATATACACACTCAGCAATAACACATATGCATTGTATACATCCATAAATGTAAGAACACTTGTACTGTGAGTGGAAGTTACCCAAAGCTGTACCACCCTGTTATATTGATTTATTTACTGCTATGTTAAAACATGCATCCCATTCACTCGCCAACTTCCTCAGCAACTTCAAGACAACACATAAATCCAGAATGCAAACCCTGATCCTAGTCCTCTGCACATTTACGAAAAGAAAAAAAATCTTAAAACAGAATCCATACCAATGCACCAACCTCCATGTAGTGGGCAAATGAAGCAATCAATCTGGAAGAAATTGCATTCGGCCTAAAATACTGATCAAATATTACGGTACATTGGGTTCATTGGAAGTCGACTCCAAACCCATATCTATGACCTTACATTAAACAATAACTGTCTATTACCAAATAAGACAGTCTTATATTGAAACAAGTAAGAAACAGAACCCACAGACAAGGAAGCAAATAATTCAGTTGACTGAGATAGGTTCAAAACTGACCTGGGTACAGAGGGATAATCTGGGCAAAGAGTGGTCAGTGGATTGCAGCCGGGGGATGTGAGGCATCACACCTTTTCCTTAAGAGAGCTCGTTATGTTTTACATGTCCGTGGAAACGCTAAAACAAACGGGCAGTTTGTAAGGACATTAGCATGCGGATAATGGATATCGAACCAGGAGAAGACACCTGTGAAATAGACACTGAGAGATTATTTATCTTCTCAATCACACAGCTCACATACACAGCCCTCCCCCCCCACACACACACACACATACATACCTTGCTCTCTTTCACACACGCACACTCACACACACCTACACATGCAGACTGTCCATCTCTCTCTTTCACTCTCTCACACACACTCACCCCTACAATTGCACATTTATTATACACACACACATACACACACTCTTACACATACACTCTTTCTCAAGTGGCCTTCCTCAAAATCTCTCATATACACACATACTCACCCCCATGCAGACATGAACTCTCTCTTATACACAAATGTGTCCAAATGTGTAGTCCCTTACACACAATTACTGAACACGTACCTTAGTTTCACACATCAGGCACACACAGGCTCTCACGTACCCACTAATACACTCTATCTCTCACACACAGCTTGTGGGCACTCCTTCTCATCTCCTGCATTGCAGGTGCCCTCATTAAAGTGTGCGGGTGCCCGGAGAAGTTGGCAGGCAGGCCAGGATCTCCAGTTTGATCAAAAAATCAGCACAGGGATTAGAGATAATCCCCAAGCAGCGCGGAATGAGATCTGAACAGCGAGCGTGCTGGGAGATCGCAGGGAGTGATGAACGATGAGGCGCCACATATGGACACAGTCATCCCCGAAGCTCCTAAAGCCTCGACTCAGTTTGGAGTGACCACGGCCCCCCGCGAGCTAATCGCTCCGCAGCATATGTGTGAGGCTGCGTTATGCAGATTAGCGACACTTTTGCGTTCTGTAATCTCTCCGTGTGTGTCAGTGATCAGCACTGTGTGATATCGGTTGTAATTATCACTGCATGCTGGTGATTAACCTGCCTTAAATCAATGATTCTCCAGGTGTGTATGATTAGCACTGCCTGATATTGGTTATTCTCCCTGTGCCAGTGATCAACACTACGTGATGTCGGCGATTCTGTTCTGGCGATTAACACTGCATGACGTTGGCTAGTCTCTCTCTGTGTAGGTGACTAGCACCGTCCGATATTGGTTATTCTCTCTGTGTCATATATAGAAACGTTTCTAAAATTGGTTATTCTTTCTTTGAGTAACACTGGCTGATATCAGGCATTTTTGTTGTTTCAGTGATTAACGGTAAACTGTATAAACTGTATATTCAGCTCTTGATAAGAGTGTCTGCTTAATCTAAATATAAAGCTCTCTCAAATTGATTATTCTCAGTGCATGTGTGAGGGTTGTGCCAATGTAGGATCTGAGCCTAGAATATTTTAAGATAACTATGCCTGTTGTCTTAAGCAGTCTTAAGTCTTGTCTTAAGTCTCAAGCAATCCTTTCCAATGAGGAGTGAGAATCGTTCCAATTTTATAGACACGGAAACAGTTTTGCTTTCCTTCTTTTCACTCTGAATAGACCGAAACAGTGAAGTGAAATAACATTGAGATTAAACAGAACTTGCTAGCTGCTTTATGTGAAGTGTAAACAAGAGTGAGCTTGCCAAGTTACTGTGAACCACCATAACATTAATTATGCTGACGTTCTATGGTAAATTATTCTCCTGTCCCCTTTGGCCATGTGCAGACACTTCCTTGTTATACAGAATAACTTACATAGAATGTTTGGTAGAAAGCAGGCAGCTTAGATAGCTTGCTAGCTTGCAGGCAACATTACGGTAAGTTAGTTTGGCATTTGTTACTGCTTGTTCGTCCAATTTGCACCAAAATAAGTTAAAGACCCCCCTACATTAGAACTGCGGTGTCAGTGCCGCAGCTCAGCAGCTCAATAGATGCCCACTAATCTACAAGTGGAATGCGTGCCTCTGATTGGTCAGTGATGCGTGAAACGGTGATACCTCCTAGGACTGGATCCTTTATAAACACAGCCGTGAAAAGCATGAGCCACTGGGATCAAATACCCCCAATACGTTCCCACGAGAGACAATGGAGACAGACGGTCTTTCAGAGGGATTCTGGTTTAGCCAAACGCACGTCAGTCAGGCAAACACAGACTGGGGGGCTGAGCTGGCAGTGTATTTCATAGATTACATCGTAATCCATAACAACATGAAGTGACATTTTAATCCTGCAGATAGAGCCAAATCGGCAAACCGTCTGACATTGGTAGGCCTAGTCCAACCCCCCCTGTTGTTGTTACAGATTGTTCACTGACACAGGCGTAATGCTGGATCTTCATGCCCATGGCGGAGATGTGGACGACGAGCACGTCTCTGAGGTCCGAGTTGCAGGGACCATGCTTGTCAACATGCCTCCCCTGATTTCTGCTGATACTAACGATGTCATATCCTCCTTGGCGCCAGGCGTAACGCGATACCTGTTCTGAGTTTGAGACATGGGACCGCCTCTGACACTGTGCCCGCTTACCCGAGACACCCCCCCAATTTAAATGTGGACACTGTAGCTCAGATGGACAGAGAGAGAGAAAGAAAAGGATCTAAATAAAAGGTTGTGTTTTTTTCCACCCTCTTGCTCTGTCATCTAATGTTACCTTTTCCAGGACAGGTGCAGCTGGGAAAAAACCTGAGAATGTTCACTAACCTGGCCCCAGGGTCCGCTTACACCCAGACGTCTAGTGTTTCCCCATTCCATCCCTGTAACGTTGATCAATAAACGCTACACCTCCATATGCTTACTGTACATGCACGTCCTCCTCCCCTCTCTCAGAGAAACACAATACTCCACACATCTAGGGCCTATGTTACAGATGCGCGTGTGTGTGTGTGTGTGTGTGTGTGTGTGTGTGTGTGTGCACATGTTTGAGCATGTATATAGGTAAAAGAGAGTGTATATGTGTCCCTGAGTGGATTCAGTCACTCATTGAATGTGTGTCTAGGCAAGTACATTTGGAAGCGTGAGTGTGTATTTATGTAAATATATGTGAGTATGTGTGTGTGTACATCTATATTGTATGTGTGTGTGTGTGTGTGTGTGTGTGAATGAATTTGCTCTCTAACCATGTAAGTGACTACAATGGCAGTACCGCCATCTTCCGCACCGATCACCCGTAAAATGCAGGGGGGAGGAGAGACACCTGGTCACTATGACCCCCCCAGCAGAGCCACACACCAGTGCGTCCTTCCAATCTGGACATCAGCCACTGGCTTAGGACACGGAACCTAATACAGCAAATAACAACCCAGTAACCACCCAGGCTTAACACCTACTCCTATGACGTGGAACCAACATTTTTGTAAGGGTGTTCGAGTCTATTCGCACACTTTTCTCCTCTGCTGAGGCCCAAGAAGCTATCCACAGTGGCACAAATGAACTGGGACAGAACCATTTGTTCACTAATAATCCTGCCTGTAGTGGGAAGCTTTTTACTTGCTTTCGACATTCTTAATTTGAACCGAAAGATGAAGCACGGTCTCTTTCATACTGGCTAAAGTAAATAAATGCCATAAGCGGGAGCAGAAATGCAATCCTGAGGGTATCAGAGGAGCCACAATGGTGCCATATGGGCTCAAAACTCCTCTGCTTCTGATGCTGCTATAGTAAACAGAGCAAAATCAATGAACCAATTAGCGCACTGGAGTGGCCTGTACGCACCCTCTTCATTAATATCTTGGAGATCAGGCAGGCCCTAGAGACAAGCACACAAACGCACATACCCACAGACACACACACACGAAAACACACACACAAATTTATGAACGCATGCACGCACACATGCACGCAAACATACAAGCGCGCACACACACTCATTCAAACACACGAACACACACACACACACACACACAGAGACACACACAGAGTTACAGAAAACCTTGGCTGCCTGATCTAATTGTGACAGAAATGTGTGCTGAGTGGAGCGGAGCAGTGTGCAGGAGGAAGAGTGCAGGAGCCTTAATAAGATCTCCCATTTCAGGAGCTCATTTTCCCTTTCCTTCCTCCTCATTTACCAGCTTTAATCCCCTCATTTGCATTCCATCAATTCTGAAGTTTCTTCCGTTTTTGAAAGAAAACACAAACTTATATACGAGGTACAGGGAGGAGAAAAAAACCCCGTTATTTGGGACAAGGCCCGGGCATTACGAGTTGGAACCATAGTGTCTGCTACTTTGGCATCTGACTTCAGTGTGTGGATCAGACAGTGTCAATTCATTCCCTGCATGCTTTAATGAGACTGCAATCAGTATTCTTGCATTAAGGGTTCTGGCTTGGCTCATCAGCGGGTCTAGCCAGCACTGGTTTTTCATTTAGGCCTCAGATACGTACCGTTTGAATGAAGATTTCCAGAATGTAGATGACAAAGCAAGGATTTCCAGAATGTGGATACTAAGATTGAATAATCTTCAATCTGGAAAAAAAGTACATAGAGTAGCTGAGCTGCACCATACAGACATTTAACACCAATGGAATCTTTATTATTATTATTAATAATAATAAAAATAAAAATAAAATAATAATAATAATTGTAATTTTTATTATAGATGAAACAAGATCTTGAGTTATTTGTCGAAATTTCAGCCTATGCATTTCAGACTAAAAATATTTTTTTTAACTGAAAACGAAATTTTGGAAAATGACAACAGTGTCAAGGTAAGCTGCTCTGCATCTTTTAAAAACTGGTGCCACGTGCAAACCGGCTCTTGCTAACATGATACGCGAAGCGGACCTAAAGATCCATAATGCCTCAGCTGATCCAGTGATTTCCGCACATCCAATCGGAACGCATTACAAGTGCGTGCCACACCGATCGTTGTAACTCCATCCTACGCCGAGTCTCTCTGAGCTGTTACCATGTCAATTCAAGCCCCTCCTCCTCTCGAAACAGGCCTGGAGGTGGCTTCCTGAAACCTGATCCCCGCTTGCACCCTGATCACTTTCACTGCCCTCGGCCCTGAGTGCATTTATTATTTAAAAAAAGAAGAAAAGTCCCGTTTCCTCATTGGGAACGAACCAATGTCACAGATAGTGACCTCGCACTTAATCAACACATATCGCAGGGACCTGGCCCTGTCAGGCTCAATCAACCACGTTCCTCATGCAGCTGCAGGACTGTAAATCTCAGAGGGGAGAGATGTTCTAAGGCAAAGCAACTGGATCTTAATTTAAAAAATATCACTTTTGGAGCTCACAAAGAGGTCTCTGCCCAACCTGAGGAGAATCATCCCTGTAGGCAGTCTCAGCTGCCCGACCTGCCCGACCCCGCCCCTCCCACCCACCCGCCCTGCTCCTGGCCTTGCCCTTTCAAAAGATGCTTGAATAATTCAGATCAGCAGGAGAAGACAAGGCGACCCGAAGAGATCGGGTCTGAGGGACTAGGAGCAGCGTATTGGAGGAGGGCAGGGAGCACGTAGGCCTGGTCGCTGATTGGGCAGCGGGGCCTGTGTGCTGGGAACAGGACGGGACAGTGGACTCCATGTTAAAAACCCTAGAGTGAGTCTCTGCCGTTGTGCCCCGGAGGTGCTTAACCCAAACGGCGGCAGAACACGTCCACGGATCCCCTGTAATTCTACGCACCCCACCCTGGATCAAGGCATCCGCTACACATATAAATAATGCACTGATATGGAGAGGCGTGGATGAACAGAAACAGTGTGCCTTCCGTCAGTCAGCGTGGATGGACAGGGCCTGATGGCGTGTGCACTGTTCAAGTGAGAATTGAGATCTGAGCCCTTCTCGCTGACGGACGTAGATAAGGGATGACATCACACATGTTTAAAGCATTTAGAATGACCCCAGGCACACGGACAGACCAATGCGTGACCCCTGAACCCTAAGCCCGCCCATCCCCTGGTGTTGTGCTGTCAGAGGGAGGGGGCTGGACCGGATGACACTAGGTCCATTTAGAAAGCGCTTTTCCATCCTACCTGCCAGCTGAGATTACCGAGGGAAGGGTCAGTGCTGTGAGAGAGTGACAGCAGAGGAGAGAGAGGGGGAGGAACGTAGAGATGAAAGAGTCAGGTAATGACATCAGTAATGAGCAGGGCCAGCACTCACTTTATCCTTCTAAAGAGTGTATGAATGTGTGCCTCTTAAATTGTTCTGTTCCTCTCCATCAATCTCTCTCTTTCTATTCCCCCTCCCTCAAGACACCCCACATCACTCCTCTGCTCCCTCTCATTTGTTTCTGTCCTCTTTCCCCCTCCTCACCCTGTCTCTCTCTCTGCTCCCCCTCCCCTCCATGTAATCAGTCCATTTCCCCTTCTCTTGCTTTCCCTCTTTCTCCTTGTCCCCCTCTATGCGAGGGCATAGAAAGAGAGGATGCAGGTGTGATGGGGGGGGCACAGGGGAATGCAGAATGCCGTAGTATCACTGACCCCTCCAGGAAGGACGTGGCGTATGACTGTGGAGAGCAGACGGAGCGGGCAGGAACAGCCATTCATCAGGGAAGTAGACCAGGACCCGTCTGGCGCTCAGGCCCCTAACTCACACACACCCACTCCACTCACACTTTATTTTCAGGTAGCTCCCTGTGCTATTAGACAACATGGAAGTGCATTGGTCCTTTGTGCTTTTGCAAAACAAAGCGCAGTAAGAGAACATGCCATAGGGGGCTGAGTGTGTGTGTGTGTGTGTGTGTGTGTGTGTGTGTGTGTGTGTGTGTGTGTGTGTTGCTTGGTCATTTGCAAAACCTCCAACCATAAAACGGACCAGGATTGGCAACAGACACATGACAGGGAGGATAAAACAAACAAAAAAAGGTCAGAGAGGAACAAATAGAGAGTCTCCACTGTCTTTGTACGACCGAGATAGACCCCCGCAGATAGACTCCCTTGTCTTTGTATGACAGAGACAGACTCTCTGACACATAGACTCCCTCGTCTTTGCATGACTGCGATAGACCACCGCAGATATACTCCCTTGTCTTTGTATAACCAAGTCTTCTGCAGACGAGGCTGCCACTACAGCTGCTGCTGTGGGGTGGCCGTGGCTCTAAAAGGCTAAGCACTAATTGATGATTGCTTTGCAGAGGTGAAGGCACGCATATAAATTTCCAACACTACAGCACTAATGTGCTAACGCCTAAAACAGCAACACAGCGCAAGGAAAGAACTTGCAACTAAAAACACTACGTGAATAGAAATCTAGCAAAAATCACTTAATCTAGTAGCACAGCAAGCTAACAACAACAAAATTAGCAAAAAAGTGATACTCACCGAAATGCTGTAGATATGCCAAGGTTCATCACACAAAGGAAGGGTACACTCTTATGCCGATCAAATAAACGAACTAAATGATTTAACATTTAATTTAATTTATTCTGATAGTACAAACAAGTCCTTGTAGTAAAGTGTGACTGCTCACAATGTCTTCTCATTGTTTTTTACCACACCCACCTTGAGCAGGGAAAAAACTGTGCTGGAGGATGAGAGGGAAACAAGGGGAAATACAGAAAGCTAGACAGAAAACGGAAAGCACTTTCTCTCTCCTCTCCGCCTGGCAAAGCATGGTATCTTTCCTGACAAAAGTGTTGTTGTTTTTTTGGTCAGAACATGATCCTTTAATGGGTTTTATCCGCCACCCCCACCCCCCCAGAACCTTTACTTCTAATGTCTTTTTAACTTGCAAAGAACTGGGGCTAGCAAACTGTAAATATCAAAATAATTATTTTCATGTTCAGTATAACTTTTTCTGGGCCAGGCTCTGGGTTCAGGGTGGTGTAGTGATGTATAGAGCTGATTAAAAGCTGATTCACAAAAAAAGTTAAATGAGATACTGCTAAATGAGATACTGTACTTTATTGCATAGTATGCAGGTGGTCACATTTGGTCCCATTGACCATACTTTTTCCTGTTATGTGCATAATGTGGTTAAGTGCATCATTTTAATTTTGAATTATAATGCATGATGCATTCCCTGGTGGCTCTGAGACCATCCCATGGGCCTTAAACATAGTGGGTAAAGCCCCCTGCTGGAAACAACTCCACTCACATTCCAACAGCAACATGGGGGGAAAAAAACAACGTATTTCTTATATTAAACTTACATACTTATATAAACAAATAGACGCCACAGATGGTTGAGGATTTCGAAATCAGCATGCGATTATAAATCGCAAATTATACACATAATATATATATGTGTGTGTGTGTATGTGTATGTATACTGTATGTATGTATATACAGTAGTAGTTTTTATTCACACCCTTGATAAAGATGAACTAAAGAGATTGTATAAAATAAACTATATAAGTAATGAGCTTTATTTTATGCTTGCAAAATGCAGAATTATATTCTTTAATAATAATGCATTGGCATAAACAACACAATCGAATGGTTCACAAATTATTATTTTTTTCCCAGGAAAATCAAGAATCACAAATATTCACACCCCTGTTATCTGTATTTTGTGGTTCCTCTCTTGGCCATTACAAGGTTATGGAACTTATTGGGGGCGATCCTCCACCATTCCTTCATACAGAATTGTTCTAGTTCCTTCAGATTCTTGGGTTGACATTTGTGGACTGCTATTTTGAGTTCAGACTACAAATGTTCAATTGGATTCAGCTTAGTTGCGTTGGACGTATGTTTGAGATCGTTGTCTTGTTTGAAGGTCCATCTTCGGCTAAGGTGTAGCTTCCTGGCAGAGGGAACAAGGTTTTTGGACAAAATGTCTTTGTACATGCTAAAGTTCATGGTTCCATCTATTTTAATAAGGGCCCCAGGGTCTGTGGATGCAAAATACCCCCAAAGTATTAAAGATCCACCACCATGTTTCACTGTAGGCATGAGGTGCTTTTCAACATTACTTGCATTTTTTGGACACCAAACATAACACTGATGTTCATGTCCAAAAGTTCATGTCCTCTTGTACGTGAGCGCCCGCTACAGAATGTGACGTCGATAAGAGTGCGATTAGTTCCCAGAGTTAGGGACTTGAGTCTTTAGCTCAGCGGGCTAAATCGCTTTCTTGTTAGGTCGAGATCCTTGGTTCAAAACTCGCTGCAGGCAGAACCAACTCCATTACACTACCATTTGTTGTTTAATATATAGAGTATATAGCCTACAATATTATGGTTCTCAAACTTTTCAGCCTGTGTCTCCCAGTAGAGACGTGATCCCCGCACTCCCCCCTCTCCTGAGGTGCTTATGACAATTTGGATCGAGTGCTCTGCGTTCAAGAGCTCTGTGTATAATACAGTGTGTGAAATTAACATGATGTGCTATTTGTAAGACTCTTGCCTTCAGTCTTTTTACCCAATATTGGCGCCGCCCGTTTGGTGTCCAGCTTTGTGAAAATGTAATTGCTTCTCCCAAGTTTTCTCCAGTGCAGTGCAAACACATGTCCTCACTGTTTCAAGCTCACGTCATTTTATTTTATTTTTCATCAGAGAGGTTGATAGATGGCTTTTCCGAATGAAATTCATCAGTTTTTGTTTCAGAGTGACTTGTCAATATGAGTAGCGCCTAAATGTATTAACGTTAACAAACATTTTCCCAGTAGCCTCGTCTGACTTTACGACATGTCTGTTACTGTACATTTACAGCGCAACACTAAACGTACTAGCCTACAAACTGCCTTATGTGTGCATAAATCTTTTTTGCAAGCTAGCAAACGTTAATCTGCTAAATGGAACGGTGGGTAATCCGTAAAAACACAGACACAACAGTCACCCTGAAGCAATTCACGAAATTAATTCAGAAAATCCAGAATTCATCCCAATGCGTTGTGTGTACAGAAGTGCTTGCACGCGAAAGCTTAAAGTCTGTAGAAATTAAATGACACTTGCTAACCAAGCATCTCTCTCATGCTGATAAACGGTAGACTTTCCGCCAAAAGGAACGAGAATTGCGGAAGAGCTATCCAAGTATTCAAGATGGATGTATTGAATCTGTTCGGATCGACCTATTTATGTGAAAAGAGTTTTTCTGCGCTGACGTACATAAACAACAAATACCGATCACAACTCAACATGGTGGATGATCTCCGAGTGGCTCTCTCAAATATCAAACCAAGAGTGGAGTCATTGTGCTCCAAAAAGCAGCAGGCCAACCCATCTCATTAAAACAAGTAAGTTGTAGGCGTATATGTTAAACTTAATTAACATGTGAGAGAACAGATATATGGTTGTTATTACATGTGTTCTTTTTATGTTGTTATTATTATTATCCGGGCGCTGTAACCGTGTGTTTGTGTGTGTGTGCGCACGCGTTTGCATGCTTGTCAAGGTTGTCGGAAAGCACCTCGGGGGATGGTGGAGGTTGCGAGTCTCTACCAATGTTATTTTGGGGGTCGCGGGCTGAAAAGTTTGAGAACCACTGCCCTAGGGAAACAGGAAACCATTGTAGGTCACTGTATAGTTCCATAACCTTACAAGAAACATATAAGTTGTATACAAATAAGTTTTTGTTGGATTACATTTAAAAAAATAGTTTGGGGTGTGAATAATTGTGATCCCGATGTTTTCTGGAAAAAAAATATTATTAATAAAACAAAATATGTTTTTCTGAACAATTGTATTAGTATTGTAGGTTTGGAATTTTTTGAGCATTTTTACAGTTTTGAGCATAAAACATACCTCATTAATTATAGAGTTTATTTTATACGATCTCTTTTATCAAGGGTGTAAATAAAAACTGAGTCTACTGTGTATGTATATATATATATATATATATACACACACTGTATATACATACAAGTAGTGGCCAAAAAGGTGGAAACACCAGGATGATACAAATATGGTATCCTGCTCAATGGACTCAATGGACCATTCTGGACTAAACCGCTAAGAAAAAAACACTGCAAGTTGAGTTGTCTTCATCTCTGAAGCTCCTGCCAAATGTGCCCCAACAATGACCCCTCTTTTGAGGTCACTGAGCTGAGTTCTCCTCTTATAGACATGCTAGGCATAATTACAGGCAAGCAGGCCTGCCCAGCATTTTGTACCTGACCCTGAGTGTGCTGGGATGTTAATGAGATAATTAACTCAGGAACACCTGTGCTGAAGCACCTGCTTTAAATATACTTTGTGTCCCTCATTTACCCAAGTGTACCCTTTTGCGGAAAGGTGGAAAACACCTTTTGCTCGTTAATGCAATTATCTAATCAGCTAATCATGTCGCAGCAACTCAATGCATAAAAGCATGCAGACATGGTCAAGAGGTTCAGTTGTTGTTCAGACCAGAATGAGGAAGAAATGTGATCTAAGTGACTTTGACCGTGGAATGATTGTTGATGCCAGACTGGGTGGTGTGCTGATCTCATGGGATTTTCACGCACAACAGTTTCTAGAGTTTCCAGAGAATGGTGCGAAAAACAAAAAACATCCAGTGAGTGGCAGTTCTGTGGGCAAAAAGCCTTGTTAATGAGAGAGGTCAGAGGAGAATGTTCAGACTGGTTCAAGCTGACAGGAAAGCGACAGTAACTCAAATAACCATGCGTTACAACAGTGGTATGCAGAAGAGCATCTCTGAATGCACAACACATCAAACCTTGAAGTGGATGGGCTACAGCAGCAGAAGACCACACCGGGTTCCACTCCTGTCGTAAGAACAGGAAAGTGAGGCTACAGTGGGCACATGCTCACAAAAACTGGACAGTTGAAGATTGGAAAAACATCACCTGATGAATCTCGATTTCTGCTGGTAGGGTCGGAATTTGGCGTAAACAACATGAATCCATGCATCCATCCTGTCTTGTGTCAATGGTTCAGGCTGCTGGTGGTGGTGTAATGGTGTGGGGAGTGTTTTCTTGGCACACATTAGGCCCTTTAATACCAATTGAGCATCGTTTAAATGCCACAGCCTACCACAGTCTTGGTGCTGACTATGTGCATCCCTTTATGGCCACAGTCTACCCATCTTCTAATGGCTACTTCCAGCAGGATAATGCGCCATGTCACAAAGCACACGTCATCTCAAGCTGGTTCCACAAACATAACAATGAGTTCAGTGTACTCCAATGGCCTCCACAGTCACCAGATCTCAGTCCAATAGAGCACCTTTTGTTACTTTGAAAGTTGAAAGACATAGAAAATGACCTCCAAAGTCCATTGAATGCCCTTAGCAACCAAATATTTAGATTAGGACGAGTAATAGAAAATGACTAATTATACATGATGGGATTCAGAAATTACATATTCATTAAACTAAAAATATAATCTCTGAAGGAGACCTCCAGGGCTCGATTCTGGGACCTGTCCTCTTTTTAAATAAATAACATTGGGTTATCTGTTAATAATTGTAAACTTCATATGTCTGCTGATTATACTGTTGTTTATGCAAGTGCCCCTTCAAAGTGCCTTTAACACCATTCAATACTTACCATTAGATTTAAAACTAGTTCCAAACGCTGTGCTTTTCCATGCTTTTCTCTAGGGCTCATGCGAAAAGCATCCCAGACCTACTGTACATGTCTTTACCATTGGTGGCACACAAATCACAGTCATATCTTATAAATGTCTAGGGATATTCATTGATGATAAGCCATCATTCAAACCACATAGCGATAGTCACGCCAAGAAATTGAAAATGAAAATCAGCTTGTTGGTTGTTTTTACAGAAACAAATCATGTCTCTCATTTGATTGTAGGAAGAGGATTGTTCAGGCCACTTTGCTGCTGGTACTAGGCTATGCTGACATAATTTATGTACATACGTCCTCCACAGCTCTAAAGCCCTTGGATACCGTCTATCACTGGTGTCAAGTTTCAAACTCAACACTGCACCCTGTACCAAAATGTGCGATGGTCCGCCCTGAACACTACAAGACTTCAACATTGGTACATGGTTCTATATAAAGCTGTCCTTCAGGAATGACCCTCGTGTTTAACGAGAGTCATTTTAACTGAACTGGAATGAAATCAATTATAGAACCCGCTCCCAAGATTGGCTTTGCCTTGTTGTTCCTTGTCCCTCTACTAATTGGAATAAAACTTATTTGAGTTTTTACGCTCCTTGGTCCTGAAATAATCTCCAGGACAAATTGAAACTTGAGCACTTGGTGTCTGTTTCATACTCTAATTGGTGACCTGCTTACCAAGCAATGTGCCTGTTATGTCACTGATCCTTGATTTATTTTTATTGTAATTTGTAAATATTCATGCCTGTTTAGAATTTATTCTTGTATATACATAGTAATCCTATTAAGTCACTGTTCTAGTGTGTGGATGAGCCCCACGGTCTGCATGCTGTTAAGTCACTGTTCTAGTGTGTGGATGAGCCCCACGGTCTGCATCATTTTAAAGCACTGTTCTAGTGAGCCCCACCGTCTAGTGCAGCTTGTGACTCAAATTTGAAGAAAAGGGGAAGAAGAATATTTTTATTTTTTTTTAAAAAAAAAAAAAAAACTGTTGCCAAAATCTAGGTGTGCACAGCTGGTAGAGACATATCCACTCATGGCTGTAATTCAAGAAAAAAGTACTAACTCAGTGGGGTGTAGACTTATCAAGTTATTCTAGTTATTTTATTTTTAATTAATGTTTTTTTCACTTGGAAATCACAAGTTCAAATTTGTAAATGAAGGTGGAAAAAGTCTGATTCAATATGTTTGAATTTCCGTAAGGCTGTAAGGCAACAAAAGGTGACATTTTTGAGACAGGATGCACACTTTAAAGGGGCACTGCATATACATATATATGAAGCAAAGAAACAAAACACAAGAGTGGAAGGTAGGTGTGTCCACCCGGAACGTGCCCCGTCTGCGTCTAGATCTGCGTGTGTGCGGAAGGAGCAGGCAGAGGAATGCCCCCCGTCTCCACCAGCCTCCCCGCCCTCCCGCCCAGTCACAGCTGTGACAGTTATGTTCCCTCAGCCGTGACGTTCCGTATCTGGACTCCTACATTGTGCAATTTGAGCAAAAATCATTTGCGGTAATTGTGACAGTTATGAAGCGCATCATTACAGTGCGTATCCTCATATTCCCGTCACTATGCCCTAAATGTCAAAATTGCTCTTTTGCAGTGAGGCAGGGAACATTGGGTCTTTGACTGACTGTATGCTTCATAAATTCAAAAACTGGCCTTGTGAATGCAGGCTATAATTAACTTGTATGCTCTGAAGGGCTTCAATAAGCCATTTGAGATTGAAACGCCACAGCGAAGTTAGGTCATTATGTTTGATAACCGGCCGGTGGTTAGTATTACTCTAAAAGGGACCAGGCGTTCAGCTTGATAACAGGGAAAGAGGAACTGGTGAAAAGAATTGGAACTGATAGGGGAAAAAAAGGAATTGATTAAAAGCGTACACAAAATGGAAAACGGAGGATTGCACTCGAATGGCGAGTAGAATTGAACGGCGGGAATTTACCTCCGCATTGGACAGAGCGAATGAGTTTGGCGGGTGGGTGGTCGGGCACGGTGGCGGGGGGTGCTTTTGGGAAGACTACTCTGCGTGCAGAGAGGAGGGAAACTGCTCTGCCTGAGAATATCTCCAGGGGGAATATCACTGTCAGGTGGCATCAGTGCTGTACTTTGTCTCCATGCAGAGAACAGCTGGTCCGCACACCCTCTCTCCGTTTGTACTTAGCCGCCAGGAAAAGAAAGGGGAAAAACAAACAAATACCCAAAACAGAGTGGCCTCTGCCTCTCCTTGAATCCGGAGAGGGTGTGTGGGAGAAAGAAAAAAAAAAAAAAGTTTCTCCACTGTTAGCCTGACCCAATGCTAGAGCAACCACTGCCGCTGCTCACTGATAGGGCAGATGCCTAAGATGCCTGACCGTTACCCAATCACAATCAGTTCTGTAACTAGAATGTAATGGGGGCGGGGCTTTATGAAGGATTCCCTAGTATCAGTATCAATTGGTATTGAAGGACTTGTATGCCATCTAACTTTCACATTGACTTGCACATGGAGGTCCAGGTTAGCTTTTTCTTTTCGTTTCTTTGAAGCGTGGTGTTTATATGACATTTTCCCATTTCTGTACACAGTCCTTTGCATTTTTGTTGAACACTGCAAGGTCTTTTGAGCTGCAAGGGTTGGGTAGTAGAGAGCAGACAAGGCAGTGCTCCATAGTGTGGTCTGCTTCACCGCATTCACAGGTGGTTGGGCCAGTCTTGTAGCCCCATCTGGCCAGAGCAGCTTTTGACCGTCCCGTTCTCGTTCTCAGGCGGTTGAGTGTTTTCCACTGAGCCCATGGTTAGCTGAAGCTAGGCACTGAGATGCTGGATGTGGATGCAGGGACCTCACATGCACCCTAACCTGCCAGAGTTGTTCTGGGTTCGGTGTGCACACAGTGAACGTGCTGCCACCTGATGAACCAAACCTTCACGATCACAGCTCTAACAAGCTGACGAAATTGATCTGTGAACAGTGGTAAGGATGACATCTCTTCCACACTGGGACACCGCAGACCAACAGCGCACGACAAGCAGAGCAGCACTACATGCAGTGCTATCGTATCGCTGATGTGTAAATAAAGAACAAAATCCCACATTGGGATATTGACAGCTGAAGGTCATGGATAATCCTCGGTATTGTTTATAGATCCTTAAACCCTCCCTTTAATATGGAGCAGACTTCCCCACCACATCCACATCCACATCCACCCATATTCAGTTACACCACCTCGCTAACAAGAGTCCATCAAAGCAGCTAATGGTCCTTCGGAAACATGACACTTTCTGCAAAGCCAAGCAATACATAAAGTATAACAGTGAATATACAGAAAACGACCAAAATAAAGGAAACACTTGAGTAAATTAAGGGTTCTGGCCACTCTATTATGGTGTAGGGTGCATTTTCCTGGCATGGTTTAAGTGCACTCAATCCCTTAGAGGGCAAGGTACCACCAATAAATACAAAGCCATTCGGAGTGATCACCTTCATCCTATGGTGAAGCATTTCTTTCATAATGGGAGTGGCCTGTTCCTTGTGCTTGCATCTTCACCCAATAAAACAAAGCTTGTCCCGATTTTGTCAAGTGAGGAATGTTTCCAGATCATCATAATTTATTGTCCCAGGACTAACAACTCAATTGTTGATCAATCAATCAAACATGGGACAGCTTTTTGACAACATCAATGTTGTCATGCATCGCTTGAGCATGGTAAGCATTTTAGAAATTTTGTTTTTAATTTTTTCCTGTTTTTCTCCCAATTTGGTAGCCATTTATACCCTCTATTTCTGTCAATTTACCCTCCCCCACGAGCCCGCCGCTCATCCTTGGAGGCAAGCCAGTTTTTCCTGTACAGGGACCCCTTTCGTGCTTCTCAGCGAGCACATGATGGCTCACCCTCCCCCCCTCCCTCTGGGGTGGTCGGCCAATCGATGCCCCCGATGGGGCTCTTGGCCAGAACTGGGCTGGCGCAGCTGGGGTTTCGAACCGCGGCTGCAGTGGGAAATTTGCATTCCGGGCGAATGCTTTGACCGTTACGACACCCGAGGTCTCCGGATTTGTTCTTTTTGACAAGTGATTCAATTATCTTTCAGAGTAATCCGCTTTAGTAGCCAGAATATCAAGGATCAGATTAGCCAGCAAGTTGTGTGCCAAGCTGTGTATCTGCTGCGAGCAATTTACTACTTAGCTAGCTGTCCCGCGTTTGATTGGCACTTGGCAAACTCAGGACGAATGTTTTAGCAAAATCGGGATGGTGCTGAAACAACAGAGAGAAACCTGCACATATTACATGAGGTTCCAACTGGCATCGTCTTGTGAAAATCCACTGGTAGGTTATAGGATTCAAAGGGCATATTCCGTGTTGCTGGCAGTCTAAAAATGACGTGCAACAGTCATGCGCAACAGACAGTACAGCATCTTTGTCAGTATAGACAATGTTCAACTTTTAAATCAAATCTCTGGGGAGATCTCTCTAAAACAAATGTATTGCAAACCCATCTCTGGGGAAGAGGCATTTTTTAAAAGTGGGCTGCAGTTTCAACGAAGCAAGTCTTCAATGCCTGTCTTTGAGCTCCCGGTGTCAATGTTTTCATACGATGCATACAAATAGCTACATTTCCAGATAGTGGACAGTGTGACTGCGACATCTTAACATACAGGTCGTGAATAACTTGCGCTTGCTGACAGCGGCTAATCAATCTGGTGCTCCGCGTTTTCCCCGATGAGAGCGATCAGGCTGAGCGGTATGTGGAAAGAGTTGGACACATTCCATACAGGGCTGAAATGGAATTTAATGCTTACTCTGAATATATAATAACATAAAATAATATCATTGGTAAATTATAACAAATTCATTCATTTAACACACATTCATAATTAATTGACTAATAACAGAAATGGCTTGGGTATGCATTATGATAGAGGCTGGAATTAAATCAAAAATTTCCCCACCAGCTATAAAAAAGCCTTTATGACATTAGTAAAATTGGGATATGCCAGAAACTGTCACTGATCACTTCATAACCCCCACACACACACACCAAGGAAAAGAAAAAGAAACCCAAACCGAAAGACAAAATTCTTAATGTGTTAGCACAGGGTGGATGCCATTATTACCCAGAATTCCAGAGGCCTTCCCTCTGACACCATTATTAATGTATGGCCTTTCAATTTATGGAAAATATTCCAGGATATCAAAGGCTCAAACACCTCATTCATAATCTAGGCTAAAAACCCTAAATATTTCATATAACCCACAACCCACCTGGGTTTCCGCTCCAGAGATTTCCATACATTACTGTCAGCGCGGCAACCCCAAAGTTCACACCCACCTACCAGCTTTTTCTGAATCTCCCACATGGGGTGTGTAAAAATTTCTCAGCTATATTTCATATGGAGCTATTCCATAATAGATCAGACAAGTTTTTTGTGAAGGTTTTTTTTTTTTTTTTTTTTCCTCCCAGGAGTTTTATGTTGCTATCACTGAATGGATGATAGTCTTTTAAAAATGATGTTGAACAGACAATATTGACAGTATTTCTGTGTAAAGAATTGAAATTACACCACAAACAATCCGTTTTCCTGATGAGTGACACTTTTCAAAGATAAGCACACCAAAAAAAGCAGTTCTTTCAATGCATTTACTATCTCCACAATTCAAGAATTCATCAATTTGGTTTAATATACAATTTGACTTTATAAGTATTGAGGTCGAGTCGTCTCATACTGCTTCAGAAAACATAGGGGTGGTCTGGATCACTTCCATCGGTCATCCATTTCTCCTCTCTTCCAGGGGGTTATAGAACCTTCACACAAGCACCCCTCGTTATTTTGGTGGGGAGAAAGAGAGAAACGAGAAACCACCCTGTAGAAATGCAGTGTGCCAAAATTCAAATGATTTGAACTATCATTTTTGCGCATGACGACATAATCACAACCCAACGGAGAGATGTCAACTTTGTGTAAAGAGATGGCCAATAGAGAAATGTCAAATTTCTATAACAAAATGTCGGGAAGTCTACCTGTACAAAAAACCAGAGTACGTAGTATTCATCTTTGATTTATCCTGAGATTCGCCAGAGATTAGCCGGCTCAAACTTGCTCATAACTGTAAAATATCAGCTCGGTACGCTAGCTATGGGCATAGCATACTGTAGCAGTAAATATTTACCCACGGTCTATTCCACTGTAACAACAGTGCCTGACCTTGTCCTCGCCTACACCTCTGTGGCTTCCAATGCTTTTTCTTGCTCTGTGTTCAAGCGGTCTTCCTGTTCTCCGTGAGAACTGGACACACGCTGTGTTAGCAGTATAATTCGGTTGTGGGATAGGAGTAGAATACTAATTTAACAGTAAGGGGGGGGGGGGTTTGAGTCATGAATCTCTACTCTGTAACAGCGTTTGCCATTTCAACACCTCTGAAATAGCACCAATAACCGCCGACCCCCCCCCTCAATTCTCCTTTACAAAATAGGATCACGCACACTTTGTGAGCAATCCATCTCACCCTGATTTTCGGCGCGGTGCTCCGGGCTTTGGGGCTGCCTAGCAATGTTAGCCGATGGGTGTAGCAAAGCAGGCGCCGGTGCTTTATATAACCACATTAACCGCATAAGGATTAGCACCGTGGAGCCTCTGGGAGAACATATGCCCACCACGGCGGGAGACGAGAGGAGCGCGGGCGCGGACTTCCCGCAGAACAGCCAGCACACCTGATCAGGGGAATGCTCCGATGGAGTAATCCACAGCTGACCTGTTTTATGGAAATAGATTAGTTTTTTTGGCCCAGAGTGAAGGGGTCAGTCCATAACTCCCCCCCCACCCCCCCCACCTCGACCAGCATCACTGAGCACCTCCATTTCTCCAGCGGAACAGATCATTGTGCGAACTGGGGTGTATCAACAGCAAATATTAGAGAGTGTGCGTGTGTGGGTCCAGCAAGCATGGCCCTATGATCACCCGCCATAAACGAGGGGCGCTCAGCTACAGCACTTCTCTTCCCCGTGAAGCACCGTTGACTCTGAAGGGTCTGGGGAAAAAAATAGTTGGTGATAAAAATCTGTTTTTACGGCCCGACTAGTAACAGGGCCATTTCACAAAAGTGCCATTTCACAAAATTACCTTTTTTTTCTCTCCCCGCTGCTCCCACAACGATGGTGCGTTCAAAAGGCAAGAGAGTCACAAAACACTTCACAGAGAGACCAGCAGGAGGGGAAGCCCAGAACTGGATATTTGGAAGTGTGTTTTAGACACGCTCTATACTCCACTTCCTCGGACTCTTTGCAAAACAACGTTCAGAGACTCTTTTTCTCTTGAATGCAACCCTGCTGCACGCAAGTTCATTTGGCACTGACATCACTGACTCGCATAATGATTGTCTGCAGTGTGACACAGAAATTGGCTAAAATCTATTAAGTATGCTTATCTGAGGATTAGTATTCAATACAGTATATTGTTCACCACAGAGTAATAAAAATATATGTTTTCCCCCAAACCGCTGGGAATGAGGTAACATTAGCACGATATAGCTAGCAAACAGGCAAAAACATAGATTGGCAAATTGACAAAAATATCAGTACCCTGAAGTGAGTGCCTGAAAATGACTATATATAGACATATCAGCTTTCTGATAATTTGATAAGAAAATACAATAATAATATATGCATGTTAATATATAATAATAATAATAATAAGAGCTTCTCATCAACAGCCATAGCGTAAATTTGACGTTTGAGTGTACAGAGTGTACAGCATGTGCAATATCACATCAAATGAGTAAGACTTGTTTTCTGACTGTGATCACACACGTCTGGACGCAGACTGTGGGGCATTTCTGAATGTGGGCCGTTTCTCTGTGCAAAGACATGCCCACGTCGGTAAAAATGGCGCTCGGTACATTATCTTAGAGCCGGTCTTGAGGGGGTGAAGCCCTCCTTATTCAGTGGCACTGAAAGAGGTTTGAGGGACGATTCCTCTATGTAACAAAACCATATACTGAAATGTCCACAGGACTGGCTTACATTCCTGCTGTCCAGTGGCCAGCTGTTCATTTGGCACGAGCTGCAGTCTGCCTGCGTTTGACGCACATTGCAGAATTTCTCTGAATACAACTTGGGTCTTCTGAGGCTCTGAGAGTCCCCCATGATCACAACACGAACAATACAATAAACAAATCACACTCCATCTTTAACAAAAGCCCAAGCAAACAAGAAACTCCAGGCACGTAGTGGATTAGGCGTTGATTAGGGGTGCCGGAGCCAGTGCTGGAGTGCTGGGGACATGGCCGGCGGGGGCGGGGTCAGCCCAGCTTGACCCTGGTCTCCTGGCCGTAGTAGAACACCTGCAGCAGGATGGCCACGTCCATCAGGATCTGCACTGACCCGCACACCCAGAACTGGCTGGGGCTCTCGTTCACCACGAAGTATGTTGTCTTGAAGACATCGCCCGCCGTCCAGAGCAGCACCATCTTCACACTGACGGACAAAAGAACAGAGGGAGGGGACTGAATGACTGTTAACTTACACCTGGCCACTCTCACCTGACCTCTCTCAACTAGGAATGGGAGAGCGAGGTTCCGTGAACCTCATAACGACTGGGGCTACAATGAGCTGTCAATCACTGACTTTTTGGTAACCAATCAAAAGGTTTTGCTTTCCGCAGGACACCACAATGATTGGTTCAAGTCAATGAGTGGCTGGTAGCTCTGCCCACTTTTGGTTTCACAAAGCCTCATTTTCCCACCACTCCTATGGTGCAGCACAGAATGGTTTGCAAAGGACAATGGGAGTTGGAGTCTGTAGCGTTGTCAAACACACTTTTTCAGAACCTCAAGCTCCGGACCTCCCGTTATGTTCTCTGTGAAACCTGCCTGTCAAATGCAGCTCTGCCCAATCTACACCTCACATGGTCATAGTCCACAATTCCAACATTGTAACCTTTGTTTTATAAACTGAAATGGTACTGTATTGAATGTACCGTTGCAGAGCGCTGTTACTATGGCTGCTGTTTTCGGTTTTAAATCATTCTTAAATACATACTGTATGCAATTTTGTATAGAGGAATGGGCGGAAATTGCAGTGTTCAGATGTGCAAAGCCGGTAGAGACTTACCCAAAGAGACTCACAGCTATAATTGCGGCTAAAGCTGCTTCTACAAAGTATGAAGTCAGGGAAGCCATATATAAACACTAAAAATGACACCATTCAGTGAAAATGGCAATGCGCAGTAACATGGTGATCCCCCCCCATGATATGTAAATTTCAGAGCAGGACTGTGGGACCCCCTGGCACTGCCGGTTTCATGACTTTGTCATGTTAAGAATAATGTGTGTAGTCTAATCCAGTGGGACATCAGCTCAGAAAAGCCATTCGGCGTGGCGCTGATGGACGGAGGAGTTTAGAGAGCACATCCTCCCTCATTCTTCACTTCCACAGCACTGGAGCAGCTGTGAGATCTCTGACTCCATGGCAGGGCTTGTTCACACGGTCAGGGCACCTCATTCCCGACGACGTTTATGCAAAATGACTTCCTTCGTTTTGCTTCCACTTGGTGGTGGAGGACGATCGGTTAGCCGTCAGCTCTGAGCTTACACAGACCTGTACACCGTCAACTGTCAAGACTGTCGCAGCGGTCACCCACAGAGGCAAACCTTCAGCCGTAAATAAAATGTGAGAATTCCCAGAAACTGATATCAGGCGCTGGGGTCCCCTTCAGAACAGAACGGTCTCTTCTCCCCAGAGTCTGACACTGAAGCTCTTCCCAGAATAACCTCACGCCAAATGCAGAACGTTCCCTAGACGTTGCTTTGACATTGTGGCAATGTGAGAGCGTCGTGACAATGCTGCGGACAGGTTGTGAGCATGTTGCAGGTCAGGTGCCTTTGCGTGGCATGGGACTAGCGTTAGGGAGGGAACGCTGTGTGCTTCCACTCAGCAGGCTCGATGGGCAGCTGGGGAGGGGGAGGGGGGAGGGGTGTTGCTGTAATGGCTGATTAATTTGCAAGTGAGTCCCAACTATCAACCGTGAGCAGAATGACAGATTCCTCAAATCAATGTGGTCACAATACCGCAGTGAAAACTGCGTGCGAAGTGTGATGTTACAAGGGCAGGCTGCCATGAAAGAGCAGTCTTAGCAGCAAAATGTGAAAAATCAGATCCAATTAGACTCAAAGCCCGCCTAATTGTAGAGCTGCTAGAGGCATCCCAGTCGCTCTGCACGGGCAGAGAGAAAGAGGCCGGCCGCCCGCAATCACACGGTTCATAATTGGACACAAGGGCAGCCGTGTGAAGTAGGGCAAGGCATTGTGAACCTGAGGGTCACAGGTTTGATTGCCAACTGGTAGTCCAGCCTTTGAACACACAGGCAGGGCAATTAACCTCAACAGCTACAGTTAGAATCCAGCTGAATAAATTGACAACGGAACACACGTTAGACAAATATGCACGCCGGACAGGACGCGACTAAGTAAACGGCGATGAGCAAATCTCGGCGGTCTGTGCTATTTACGGATTCATCGTTCGGTCATCTCCTGCCTGCTCCTCTGCTGCCTGGTCTATCACATCCTGATCCTGCTTTCCACGTGGGAATCTGTTCCCTTTTGTTCTTCGTAAAGCCATTGTGCAAATCCTGTTCAAAGCAGTGATTTGTCCTCTACCGCTGCAGAGACATCTGCGACAGGCTCCCCATTCACTGATCCCTTTCACTTTAAAGCTCCCTTTCAACCGCTCTTTTCTCTCATAGCTCCAGAACCCTGATGGATACTCTCGGTGCTCCAGAGACTGCACACTTCATTAACGAAGATGAAACATTAACGAGGTAATTAAGAGGGGCGGGTCATCGGCACAAGAGCAGAGGCAGTGCACCGGAATGGAGATAAATTTCCACCCAAAGGTCGTCCTTGTCTTGCCCTGTCGCACTCAGTAAAAGACAGTATGTACAGCACGCAGTGACAGTCGTGCAGAATGGGAGAGGACTGGACTGGGAGGGGGCTGTGGGGGAATGGGAGAGGACTGTAAGTAAGTGGGAGTGGACTGTTTGAAACTGGGAGGAGTCTATAAGTATGTGTGTGGGGGGGGCTCTCTGAGACTGTGAGGAAACTAATGGAGAGTGGGAGGAGACTGTGAGTAAGTGGGAGGGGGCTGTTTCAGTCTGGGAGGAGACTATGGGAGAGTGGGAGACTGAGGGGGACAGAGTGACCAGCAGGGGACGGAAGTCTGGAAGGACACTGAGGAAACAGTGGGAGGAGAATGTGCAGGGGGCAGGATTTTGGAAGGCCTCAGTGGGTAGAAAAGGGGATTGAAGTAGTCGTGAAAAAAGGGGTCCGTATCAGGCAGGAATGGGATTAATGTGTCAATTAGAAACATTGGCTGAGCACCGGGGAGAGGGAAGAAGAGAGCGAGAGGGAGGGTAAAGATGAGAGAAAAAGAAGGGAGAGGGGAGAGAGAGGGGGTGGGGCAAGAGAAGAGAAAAGGACGGGGGAGAGCACAAATCGACAGAAGTGGGTATCAGAAAGGCCCACAGTGTGCCGGTAGTCTGGCAGTGTCATTTAGACAGATCTCCTCCAGGACCTCCAGAGATCCACACAGGGATGAATCACTCCTGCAGCATTCTCAGCTCCCACAGCGAGGTCAGCCGCCGCCTCAAATCACCGGGAAAATCACTGCCTGTCCGGTAGCGGGCACGCATGCCCGTGTGTGTGTGTGTGACCGACAGGCGTTTAACACTTTCCCCTGGAAACTCAATCACATTACACCCCCCCCTCCCACCGGAACCAGGAAACCCCATTAAGCTGATCGGTGGGCTTCATGAAAACCCAGTCACACTGTCGTTTCTCCGGTCAGGCCGTCCCTGCAACCTCCCCCCCCCCTCCTCCCGACGCGGCACTGTGACGTTCAGCAGCCCTTGCAGATCACACAGAGGTTAACGAGCTGCCGGAGGGACTCTGCAATCAGAGGCACCATCGAGATGTTTCCTCGTGATATAGAAAAAGAGACCTCTGAAAATGCTCCGTTCTCCGGTCCGGCGGCATGCAGGGGGATAAATCAAACACGGCCGACAATTACTTTTAAACAGACGTGCGACGGAGGCCAGCAAAGTGCATTCGATTATTCTCCCTGGGATAAACTGGCCAGTCTGGAAGTGGAGGGACGCTGCTGGAAACAGAATTCTCCAGAAGTCGAATAAAGGGCCTCAGTGCGGTTCGACCAGAGTGAACAGGGCATTCGGGGTGACGCGCCGCCCCCTCTCTGCCGCTGCGCCCCGCCGTCGCATTAGAGAGAGCGACGGCGTCAAAACGCCCGCCGACCCGTCGGCGAAACGGACGCCGACCACGTGCACCCCTCCGTCTTCCTCTCTGCAGCAGTCCCTCGCTCCCCAGCTCGCTCTCCTTCCCTCGCTCCGCACGATCATCCCTCTTCTCGGCTAGCCTGGAGGAGGCATGAATAATTCTGCTGTTTTCCTCAGCGCCGGGGCGCAGCGTTTCGGGAGGGAGCTCCCGCTTCAATCAGGCCCAATCACCGGCTCCGTTTGATCAATGAGGCTTCCTCCGGCCTCTGCTGACCTGAGCACTGGAGCTTAGACAAACTCTCACCCTCCTCTCTCGCCTCACACACTCTCACGCCCCTCTCTCGCCTCACACACTCTCACCCTCCTCTCTCACCTCACACACTCTCACGCCCCTCTCTCACCTCAAACTCTCACCCTCCTCTCTCGCCTCACACACTCTCACCCTCCTCTCTCACCTCACACACACTCATGCTCCTCTCTCACCTCACACACTCTCTCTCAGAACGGTAAACTCTCTGCACTTCTCTACATATACAAACACTCACATTTTCTACATTGGCATGGATGCTGTGTAACTACAGCAGTGGTCAGGGCAGCAGTAAGAACTCTGGCAATGGAAATGACTAGACAGTTGCTTACTGTTCGACAGCTCTAGCGATTTTCTCTAGAAACGTTAATGCACTCTTTTAAGTTGCTTTGAGAAAAATTGTAAATTGTATGGGGCAGTGGACAGGGCAGCAGTGTGGAGCAGTGGGCAGGGCAGCAGTGTGGAGCAGTGTTCAGTATGGAGCAGTGTACAGGGCAGCAGTGTGGAGCAGTGTTCAGTATGGAGCAGTGTACAGGGCAGCAGTGTGGAGCAATGGTCAGTGTGGGACAGTGATTAGGGCAGCAGTGTAGAGCAGTGTTCAGTATGGAGCGGTGGACAGGGCAGCAGTGTGGAGCAGTGGTCAGTGTGGGACAGTGATTAGGGCAGCAGTGTAGAGCTCACTCTGTATGGGTAAGATGAATGACTCTGTACAGGTAAGGAAAGAGGGGTAAAGCACAACAACAACTCAATTACGCACCAGCAATTTTCTCCACAACATTTCCTCCGACGCTGCAGGGACAGGAATCATCTCTCCACGCTGACACACAGCTTTATTATTTTCACAAATAAAGGAAAGTTTTGCTGCTGTGCGCAGCTCCCATGGGTAATCAAACCACTTCCTGTGTACCCTGCTGTGTGCTTTCCCGTGAGTCAGGCCGGTCCGCAGAGACACGCGGGCCGCGATTCAGTTCCCCCAGCAACGAAATGCTGCATGCACTAACATGTTTAAGAGGCTTATTACAGCGCTCACAATCTCGACAGCACAGTGGAAACCAGCCTACAACAAGCACTTAAAATAGGATAAACAATAACCACAAACTTTACTAACAGGAGAGGTCAGCACTAACCACACACTTTACTTACATCAGAAATAACTGCACATTTTACTTACAGATCAGAAATGACACACTTTACTGAGATGAGAAATCAGCACTAACCACACACTTTACTTACAGTAGAGATCGGATCTGTGATCTGATACCACACCGATGGCTCTGCCTGGAGCTAACATTCAGCACCCAGGCCCTTGCCTTTACACATAACAATTTTACCCCCGATTTACCTCTTTCAATTTCCCTCATCAGTTTTCAACGAGTATGTTCACATGTTGCTTGTGTAGCTCACGTGTGAAATCATAGCTCCACAACTTAGATGGCATTGTGTGCCAGGTCCTATGAGCGATGATATTTACTCACATGAGCAGCTCACGAGCGGTTTTATCATTTTCCCAGATTCCTGGTCGCTTTCGGTTTTCACGAGCAGCAGGGGACTGCGAACAGCCCATGAAAAATAACCTTCCAATATGGTTATGCGCCAATAAATAAACAGCTGCTTCTCGTAAGCTGTTAGTGTTTCATGCAGAATCATGCGGACAAAAAAGGCAGCTACGGATTCACGGAACAATAAATATTTAACGCAAGAGAGGCGAGCGCCGAGCGGAAAATACACACTGGACAGAAGCAGAAGATGAGGAATTCATTCGGCTGTGGCAAGAACATGAGGGCTTACTTAATCCATCCAGAAACAGCTACCACAGTGAAAGGACAGAAACAACTGGGCGGCCGAATATAAACGGTTGGTGACTTCTGTGTGCCCTGGAGTTACAGTAAGAGTTCTATAGCCTCTTAGGACAGCATCAGCGATCCGTGGGCAGCCATCGATGGTTCAGTGACGGTTGCAGACTATTGAGGTGGTGGCACAGTATGATTCCAGAACCGGTGTCGTGGGCTGGCCTGGTTTTCGCATTGGTCTACTTGTAATGCATGTCAGATTTCCTGACGGTACGCAGGACTTGTGATTTTCCAGTAGCCATAATATATGCGCCACGCTTGACTCGCACTGCACGCACAAACACAAACACGAATGCACACATGCCCACACACATGCCCACGCAAGTGTCCAAACACACAGGCGCCCAAGCACAAACACAAACGTACGTTCATGCTCACCCCCATGTATTCACACGCACACACGCAGACACACACACTGCCACTTAAACCTGCACGTGTTCGTCTGCGCACGGATGAACAGACACAGACGGACAGACAGACAGACACACGCGCCGGGGAGTGCTTTTATCTGGCTGGCCTGGCGCTGGTTATTTACAGGAGAATGATCTCACAGGTCAGAAAGCAAGAGAAGGAAAGAAAAACGGGAGAGAAAAAGGCTGGGAGAGAAGAACAGAAATGGGGAAGAAGAAATGGAGGGTAGAGGGGGCTAGGGAAGAGAACATTGAAATGGATAAGACCCTGGCAATAAGTGACCATCTCAAGGACAATTGAGGACACCCCCGTCCCCCACGTCCCAGTCACAGGGCTCATCTCTCATTAAGCCCCCCCTCATACACACCTCTCATCAGTATTTACTTTCATCCTCCAAAACTAAATACTCCCCTGCCTCTCCACCAATAATCCCCCACATCAACCCGCCTCATTGCACCTCATTATCTTGTGGAGCCTGCTCCCCCTTCCTCTCGCTGAGGGGACTCTGCTGCCCTGTACAGAGGACTCTTGGGGAGGAGGGAATTAGGGAGGAGGGGGGTGCTAACGCTGTCCTTCACTGCTTCTGTAGATGAGGATGGGACTGTCACAATAAGTGAGAGATGGGACCGCAGACAGACTCCTGCGTCAAGGTCAGATAAGATCTTGACCGCCACTGGGGTCATTGCCAGTAGTGGGGAATGCTAGCAGGAAGTATTGAAAGCAGCGCCAAAGCAGTAAACATGGCAAATACTGAAACATATAGTATTCAGAATAAATCAAAGGAGGTTATATTAAGGTTATACAATGTCTATGTTAGACCACATTTAGAGTGATGTGTCTCGTTTTGAGCCCAACACTATCAAAAGCCCTTTAAAAAGTACAGAGGAGAACAACAAGAGAGGCCCCAGCTATCAAACTTATAAATGATGAAGAGAGACTGAAATCACTTAAACTCTTTGGATTCAGCAAAAGGGTGAGAATTGGGGGAGGGGGGGGATTTGGGATTGAGGTTTTAATCTTTTTTAAAGAGATAAATAAAGTGGATGGAAGTAAGCTTGCTTTTGGTTGGTACAAAATAAGCATTTTGGTCTGCTCAACCATTTGGTAGAGCACATTGTGACTTTTGCCATTGCTTTTTTTCTACGTGAGACTATTAAAGGGTTAATAACACATGGAATCGGGCATCACGCAGTGGAAGCAGAGAGCCTAGAGTGCTCAAGACCAGGCTTCATTCAGTACTAGATGCACTCCAGACTGCGTGACAAGCCTAGAAGTGCTGAATGACTGGTTCCCACCATTAAACATGTTCTTACATTCTGATCGTCATTGGTGTTCAACTGAAGACTGAATCTGGTATAATCAACTGTCAACAATTACATCAGTGGTGCTTATTTTAAGTTCTGAATAATAGATATAAACCCACCCACACTACGCCCGTCTACGCCAGACAGAGGATTCACAGGTAACCTCACCACCTGTGTTTTCATTCATTTTTCACCCTTAAACAGAAGTAAAAAATATGTAGACACACACACACACACACACACACACAACACACACACACACACACACACACACACACACACACACACACACACACACACACACACACACACAACACAACACAATGCATGCACTCGGGCCTGCCTCACAACCGCATACGTGAACACACACATAAAATCTTGATTTAAACGGCCTAATGTTCATTCATAATGTGTGGGTGGCGATGGGGTGGCTTTGTTCCGCAGAAATGTGGAAATGCCGGCAAACGCAATGACCCCGAGACGTCTCCGTGTCAACAAATCACAATGCGGCAGAGTCCCGAAAAGCTGACTTTCACTCCTCGCAGTCCCACAATCCCATTTCCCAGATGGCTTTTGATATGTTACGCCGACACGCCGGAGGCAATGGCGCCGTTTATGACAATCATCAAACACTGACTGCGCTTTCAGCGTGGTGGAAAGAATTAGGCAGGATTAAAACGCTTTTCGTGGGCGATTCATCTTTTTTATTAATGTAGTCGTCGAGTTTCTGCATTTGACTGTAATGTCTTTGCCCTTCGTGAGATTTCACCGTGGCTCCCAGGATCTGCATGTTCTCAGGTTCATTATCTCAGTGTTTCAGCGTCTCGATGCATCAGCGTTTCCAGGGCAGCCTCCTTTGCAAGTGTCTCGCTTTTTACAAGAGCCAATGTGTCAGTGTCTCAGTGTGTCAGCATTTCAGAATATCCGTGCCTCGGTGTGTCAGTGCCGTAGTGGCTCAGTCTGTCAGTCTGTCCTCAGTATCCAGAGTCTAGGAGTCAGTCAAGTATCATATTTTGTCAGCATGTGTCAATGTCTCAGTGTGTCAATGTCCCAGTGTGTCAGTGTGTCAGAATTTCAGAATATTCATGCCTCAGTATCCAGAGTCTAGGAGTCAGTCAGGTATCATAATTTGTCAGTATCTTGGGAGTGTCAATGTCTCAGTGTGTCAGTGTCTCAATGCGTCGCAATGTCAGGTCAGTCAGGTATCATACTTTGTCAGCTTGGGAGTGTCTCTGTGTGTCACCTTTAGAATCTCAGGAGCGTTGGTCACAGAGTCCCAGTGTGTCAGAGTCTCAGTGTCAGTAACTCAAGGTGGCAGCGTGCCAGTGACTCAGTGTCGCAGTGCGCCAGAGACTCGGTGCCTCGACGACTCGGTGTCACAGCGTGTCGGCAACTCAGCGTCGCAGCGTGTGACTCGACGCGTCAGCGGCTCGGTGCGTCAGTGCGCTGCGGGCCCTACCTCATTCCCCTGGTAGACTGGTTCCGGACGTTCTGCAGCAGCTGCGGCAGGCCCAGCATGGCCTCGAACAGGACTGCCAGCGAGCCCAGCGCCTCCACAAACAGCCCCGAGTCGAGGAAGAGGAAGGTGACGAAGGCACACAGCACCGTGAAGGCGAAGCAGAAGATCAGGTAGTCCTCGAACCCGCTCCAGCACCAGAAGTACCTCAGGTCCAGGTCTGAACAGAGAGCAAACAGAGGGAGAGAGGGGAAGAGACTCGTTTGTGCGTGAACGCTAGAAGTCACGCACGCTGTTAACCATGTGTGTACAGGGGCGACACGGAACAAGAGTCAAGTGTGGTATTCACCAGGGCGATACAGGACAATCTGTCAGACAACATCTGTCAGAGTCAGTGTGGCGCTTGCCAAGTCTATAATGGAGGTATTTATTTTTAAATTAAGATCAATAGATGACAATAAATTCATTGTAATTAACAACTGAACCTTTTAAAAAGTGCCTCTGGAGAGAGAGAGAGAGAGAGAGAGAGAGAGAGAGAGAGAGAGAGAGAGAGAGAGAGAGAGAGAGAGAGAGAGAGAGAGAGAGAGAGAGAGAGAGAGAGAGAGAGAGAGAGAGAGAGAGAGAGAGAGAGAGAGAGAGAGAGAGAGAGAGAGAGAGAGAGAGAGACAAAGAGAGCAAGAGACGTAGAGGTAATAAAGCGTCTGTGCAAGACAGCCAGAATGTGAATCACCACGCACACAGCCCGGTGCCTTGAAGCTGAGCCATTAGGTTCTGTGTTCCGAGCCCCTGCACCCGGCAGCGCCGGCTTGTCGGAGGCGGGCTGCCCCGTCGGAGGGCCCCAGCGGTGCTGGATTGAAACATCGCGGCGGAGCCATGATTAATGTGTCCTGTTAACAGACAGCACGGATGCAGAACAGAGGAGATGGAGTCTGAGACAGGGGCCTCCCACACAGAGGGGGGCTCACAGCACAGCCCCTAGTCAGGCAGACAGCGAGTGGGGTTCCGGGAAGCCAACTTCCCTTTTAAAGAACTCTCCCGGGACTTCATTTCTTACCTGTGAATGCGATCGGATTGATTTCCCTCTTTATTATAGTATTCTGGCAGCTGCAGGGGCCGAGGCGGGCCCCTCTGTCAGCGGCATGAAAGCTCCTCTCCCCCTTTAAATAAAACAGCAATACTGCTGACAGCAGCAGCCGCAGTGTCAGAGAGAGACTGCATCCGCTTTACCGACTGAGCCCTGCTTCCCCATCCCTCTCTCTCTCTCCAGCTCTCTCCCTCCCCCATCTCTCTCTCATTTTCTTTCTTTCTTTCTCTCTCTCTCCCATCTCTCTCTCTCGTTTCCTTTCTCTCCGTCTCTCATGAGGATTGAGCGCGATGGTTATATCTTGACCTTGGGGGGTTGTTCGCGTGGTCTACCGAACCAGCGACGGCCTGCGTTCGGCTGCAACGCCTCGCCAGGTGAGAGAGCGGTGGCTGCGGGCGCACCGGACGGGGTGTGACGGGCGTGTCGTCCAGTCACCAATGACCTGACCGCACGACGATCTCTGTCCTCTTGATAAGCGAAACACGCATCACAAATGAATCAAAGGGACGCCAAAAACAAAGAACGCATTTTCAGAATCTCTATTTTCCCAAAGCGTCCTTTCATGTGCAGCATTTGTTAGAAGGTATCAAAAACTTCCTCAAAGGTCTCTCAGTTCTCTCTCTCTCTCTCTCACTGCATCTCTCCTCCTCCTCATGGTCAGCTCTACCTCCCTCTCACGCCGCCTCAGTCCCTCCATCTTTCTCTCTGCCTCGTGGCCCATCACACCTATTGTTCAGATGAACTTCATTTCAATTCAAATGGAGCTTTGTTGGCATGACAATGAGCAAACTGTGTGGCCAAAGCATTTCGTTCATAAAGTAGGCAAGTACACAAGCAGCGATAGAAACAACATTGATATAAGGCAGGACAAGCCGTCTGTGCGTTCTCAGGATATGTACGCACCACTGGGACCACCACTACCACAGGTGTGTGTACACAGCTTGTTATGGTGGTTTATTCCTTTCATACACACATCACTGCCAAACTGAGTTTTTCTTCTTCTCCCAATAGGCTAGGGATTTCTTTTTTTAAATGTCACACCATTTTATATATATTCAGTAGGATAACAGGAAGCACATCTCTGTCTTGGGCTCTTGCAGCTCACAGTAACTCTGCTGCCTTTGTTCTCTGAGTAAGCAGAATTTTTATTTCTTCAATGGCAAGACCTTAGTCACCGAGTCTGTAGTCACTCCTTAGTCGCTTCTCTTTCTTTTGAATTTTGTCAATTGTTGAGAGGGTGACTAGTTGACTGAGGGGGTCCTTGTATTCAGTAGAACGTTATTTTAGTGAGTGCTGGTCTACCAGGTTTAAGTGACACCAGAACATTTCAATTTTAGAGAAGGGACAGAAGGCACTGCTTTCTCTGAAACTGCAGGAAAGATTTCTGTGAGGGGTTTTTCCCAGTTGGAAGAGGGGGGGATATTTTACTCCACTTCATATTCCATATAAAATATTGGTGTTATGATTGAGTTGTACATTTGAATCCAAAACTATATAGCAGCTCCCTGCTGCACTGATTGTGAGCCCAAATAAGGTATAATTAGCACAGGGTTCTTACACAGAGTTATAGACGGTGAATCAATAATTGTTAACCATGATACCTTCGTTTTTGTCTGTAATACCGTAAATCTAGTCTTGTCCAGATTGGCTGTTGGTGCCCATCTCTGACAATACTGCGCTCTGACAGTGACTTGCTATGCTGTAACCCCTGGCCTGTGGGAGACCTTTCATGTATAACGCACTTATCCAGAGTGACATTCAGGGCAATGGTGGCCTAATGCATAAATGTGCAAATAATGAGCTACAAGAACAAGGGTGTGGGTACAGAATAGGAACTAACCCATCAAGTATCTCCATAACCCATCACGCTGAACAATGGCAATGAATAGACAATCCCACACAAGTGGCATACTTACATTTGTATCACAGGTGAAATTTGTCACAGCAGAGCATAACAAAGTGCCTAGCTATATTACAGCAACAGCAACCAAGTTAAGTTAAGAGCTACTCTTCACTTAAGTCTGACTTAAGTCACACTAGCATTTGCAGTTCGTAACAGTTCGAAGCAGTTCGAAGTTCTCTGTGGCTCAGTTGGTAGAGCACAGAGTTGGCAACGCAACGCTTAGGTTGTGGGTTCAATCCCCACTGGGGCCACATATACTCATAATGTATGCATTCACTACTGTAAGTCACTTTGGATAAAAGCGTCTGCTAAATGGCGTATATATAATGATCTGTGATACCACAACAGCTTATGCTTGGGGCGTGGGCAATGAAGGTGGTGGATAAAGGAGTAGGGTACCTCCTGGTCCTGGGTCTGGAAGCCAAGCTGTAGTCTCAACTGGCTGGTTTTGAGATGGCTGAAAAATGCACATATGATGTTCTGCCATTACACTGGCTGTGGGTAGCTCATTTTGCCTATGAGAGACCAGCAAGAAGAAGATGCACGTTTGGGGGACATGGCCTCAATGAGCAGGAATTGCAAGATGACCAGATGAAGGTAGGGCTTGTGTGGGTGGGAAGGGTCTAACCATGGACAGTAGTACTGTACCTTATAACTGCCCAGTAGGCAAGCACCAAGGTATTAAATTGGATGTGTGCTGATATCTACAGCCAGCAGAGAGAGATGAAGAGGGTACTGATAAACTTAATTTCAGTATAATGTAAAGTGAGACTGGGGCTGCAGATTGTTCCAGCATCGTTGCCAAATCAGTGTTATAAATGTGTTATATCCCTGTCTTACTCCAAACCATTTTTTAAGAATTCTGTCCTTTTATTATCAATTGATACCCTATATTTGTTTTCCTTATTCTAATTTGTCAATGCCCTTTTTAAGGCCTTAAAGTATGCAGATATTTTTCATTTGCTAGAACAGATTTTATGAGAGTGCGCAGGCTCCGATTCTAACTCTGGTCTGAAGTTTAGTGTTTTGGTACAAGACCAATCTGATCTCTACTCAAGACACTTACTCTGGTTTCTCGATTTCATCCACTCTATCTCTCCATCCTCTCTCCCTCTCATCTCTCCATCTCTCTCTCGTGATAATCAGACCTGTCCCACATATCCTCCCCAGCAGCAGTAATTATCTCGTTTGGAGAGGGGAGCTCTTGACTGAGCTCACTTCAAACACACAGACAAAATGCGATAAATAAGAGGGACGAGTAGCTGCTCTTTCGCTCCGAGCTGTTAGCTCGACTGTTTCCGGGACCTGCAGGCCAAGCTCGAACGTCTGCACCCCAAACACGGTGCAAACTCAAAAGCCGCTAATTGAAAGGTTTTGAACCACAACGGCATAACAATTCGGTTTCTTTTGTTGCCCACAGTACTCCAAAAAGTCCTATGCTTATTCAAACAGACACACAAGGACGTCCTGGAGGCGCATAAGCAAGAAATAGGGTAGGCAGAGAACTGACCATTAAACCGATAATTGTCCTAAATATGCCTTTCATCGTTTTTTTCATGACTAACAAGCATACATACATTTCATATACATAACTATCGCCCAAGGCAATTCATTGTCACATAATTGTGCAAAACTCTCTCTCGCACACAGCATTTAAAAAGGTTGTATTTTCACCATATTTTTACCCTGTGTGTCTAATTATTTTCAGGAAAGAGCAGGTGGTGGAAAGATGAAAGGCTCTCGAAGGTGAAAGAATAAAACAAAACGAGGAGGGAGCAACCTTGAAATGCAACGAGTGAGCTGATGGGATCCTTTGACGGCTGCGCGAAAAGCCCTCAGAAATCAAAGCGAGGCCTCCCGCGTGGTCTAGTGGTTTCAATGTCCAACGCTGGCCACGGCGACCGGGGTTCAATTCCCCGTCGCGCCAGAGTCGGCTCTGGCCAGGAGTGCTACCGGGGCGGCAATTGGCTGTCCGCCCCAGGGAGGGGGGAGGGAAGCCGACACAGTTCGCTGCACACAGGAGTGGTTCTGGGGTGCCGGAATTACAGTCGACAGCACGACGAGTGCTGTCTTGGAGGAGGAAGTGCTTCGCCATTGTCACTGCCGGTCACAGGGCTACGGCAGTGAACCACGAGGGAGGGGATTTAACTAAGAATAGCGGGAGTAATTGGCTACCAAATTGGGAGAAAAAACAGGGGTAAAATCTGAAAAAATGTAAAAAATAAATAAATAAAATATGGTGCACACAACGCCTCAGCCTGTCTTCTATGGACAGCTTTTTTCCCGAGGTTTGCGCCCTCTCTCTTTTTGTTAATCCGTTTAAGATGGCTCACCTTGTATCCCATCCATTGGAATGTGTTGAAAGTGAGTGAAGGAATTGCGCACGCGAGGAGTAACGCCATAGCGTTGCATGTGCAAGCTTCACATTGAATCCTCACAGACTGAAAGCTGCTCTCGAGTCAAAAACTCATCTCCGCCCTCCTTTCCGAGTGACTTAACACCCGCCGAGTGATTTAATATGACCCAGATCTTGTTTTACAATGAGAACAATTTCCTTTGCAGAAGGCAATGACAAAAGCTGCAGCCATTAGGCTCAATTCAGTTTAAAAAGGAAAATAGCTGCTTGTGGATGATTGTACTTAAATTAGACTTACTGCTGATCAAAACAATCAAAAACAACCGGCCCAGGACCATTATTTGTTTAAAAGGCAATTTCTATGCCTCACCCCGTTTGTAGGTCACCGGCTGCCACTGCGGGCATGGAGGCATTCCCCTGGCCCGGCCGAGCAACGTGACAAACACTGCCCGTTGGTGCCGGCAGACAGGGCCCTTTGGAGCGCTTTTTTGGGTGCTGAATTGCTTGTGTAGGAGCACGGGCTCAGCTGGGGACTGAGCCAATTCGGCAGGTTTCCCGAGGTGGCACTGGGAAACCCTTCATGGGTCAGCTCACATTTCCATAAAGGAACCTCTCAGTGAGTTGACTGTGCGACAGGAAGTGTGTGTGTGTGTGTGTGTGTGTGTGTGTGTGTGTGTGTGTGTGTGTGTGTGTGTGTGTGTGTGTGTGTGTGTGTGTGTGTGTGTGTGTGTGTGTGTGTGTGTGTGTGTGTGTGTGTGTGTGTGTGTGTGTGTGTGTGTGTGTGTGTGTGTGTGTGTGTGTGTGTGTGTGTGTGTGTGTGTGTATGTGTGTGTACGTGTGTGTACGTATATGTGTGTGTGTGTGTGTATGTGTGTGTGTGTACGTGTGTGTGTGTGTGTGTGTGTGTGCGTGTGTGTGTGTGTGTGTGTGTGTGTATACATGTGTGTGTGTGCGTGTGTACGTGTGTGTGTGTGTGTGTGTGTGTGTGTGTGTGTGTGTGTGTGTGTGTGTGCGTGTGTGTGTGTGTGTGCGTGTATGTGTGTGGGTATGTGTGTGTTTGGCTTAGGGAGGCTCTGTATTACAGTGAGGTTCTGTAGTACAGAATGACCAAAGACACCACAATCGGGGTGAAGATATGGAAGTTTTCATATCAAAGAGGGGGAAGCTGATAACATCTGAATTGAAATGGGGGTGGAGAGGCTAATGTGAGAGGAATTATCCCCCCCCTCCCTCTGCCGCTCAACAATATCATGACCCCCCCCCCACATGCTCAACAGAGTGTCCTCTTTGGATAGTTCAAACATGGTAACCCTCTGAATGCCGTCAGGCCCAGGAGCAGCAGCAGGTTTCTGGATTTGGGGCTCAGAGGGGGTTTGTTCTGGGGCCGTTTTGGACAGCGTTCTGGACTCTGGCACCAGAAGCTGAATCATGTAAGAGGTCCAGAAATAGATTCAGTCCTGGCAGAAAGCATGTCAGGGAGGTACCCTTCTGTACTATCTATCCCCTTACAAGGGCACTGTTTAACGATACTCACTGCACTACACAGTTCCACACTTAGCGCACACTTAGCACACTGCACTGCACTACACCACACTTAGCACGCACTTAGCACACTGCACTACTCCAACACTTAGCACACACTTAGTACACTGCACTACACAGTACCACACTTAGCACACATTTAGTACACTGTACCACACTGCACTACATAATACTACACGTAGTGCACCGTACTACCACATATAGCACACTGTACTATACAGTACTATACTATATTTAGCACATCAGATAACTGTTTGTGAGAGAGACAGAATATGTTAGCTGTGCCAAAAACAACGCTAGGTTCCGTTAACTAGGAAGAATAGGTCATTGGACATCTAATCCAGAAGATGGCTTTACTTAGACCCACACAGGTAATTAAGTCCAGCTCAGACTGGGTAATGACGTAATTAAGCCCTAGAGAGAAACTGAGACTGTGATGCCATCCTGGAGTCAAAACTGGCTCTGGGCACTGTTCTCAATAACAAACCCAGGATTATTTTACCAAAACCTAAACCTAAACTGATCCAGGCTCAGTGCTTGGGGACATAATCCACCTACTAAAGATTTTACAGTGATCAGAATGGAAATCAATCCTGGTGTTTCTGTTTTGTTTGTCGGACAACACAACTGAGAGAGAGAGACAGAGACAGAGAGAGAGAGAGAGAGAGAGCACCCGTCACGGTCCAGACTCAGAGATAGGGCCAGCGGGGTGAACGCTGTGAAAACAGCACCACTGGGGCATGTAATCATGCAGAGCACCTGACTGATGAGTGCCAGGTACATTTCAGGAGAAAACAGCGCCTCTTATTTAAGGCGCCCGCAGTTCAGATACTATCTGTCATTCATTTCCATTCACACTGGCACTTGTCCCCATTGCCTCTCTGGGCTAATAGCATGCACAATATGTAGCTGAAAATACTGACAGCTAATATTGACACGGACCTGATTTCCTCGCAAGGATCAAGACTGATTTGAAATCGCTACGGTCACCTTTGCACACACATTGTGTTCGTTCATGCACACCTGTGTGTTTGTGTGTGTGTTTGTACATGACGTTAGTCCAGAAGTAATGTAGGTATATGTGTACCTGTATGTGTATTGTAGATGTGTGTGTGTATGTGTGTACCTGCATTTATTTATTTACCTCCAGACACTCATCACACCCTACACCCCAGCCAGACCCCTCCGCTCCGCCTCCTCTGGCAAACTGGCAGTCCCATCCCTCCGGGTGCCCGGCAGCCGCTCCTCACGGTCTCGCCTCTTCTCTTCCTGACCCCTCGGTGGTGGAATGACCTTCCGCAATTGGTCAGGACCGCGGAATCACTTGCGATCTTCCGCAAGAGACTCAAAACCCACCTTTTCAGACTCCACTACCACTGAATTATGTACATCTAGCCAACTGTCATCACCACTGCCTACTTGTTCAATACCTTTTGTATATGTATCCTTGCTTACTCCTCAAAAAAAAAAACCAAAAAAACACTTTATTACTAACCTGCACATCTTGTGAGTCGCTCTGGATAAGAGCATCTGCCAAATGCTTAAAATGTAAATGTAAAATGTAATGCGTATTGTAGGGGTGTGTGTATGTATGTGCACGTGTATTATAGGTGAGTGTGTGTACATGTATGTGTATTGTAGGGGTGTGTGTACATGTACGTGTACTGTAAGTGTATATGCGTGTGCACGTTTGTGTGTACTCCATCCAAATAATTATCTCTCCCTGAGAATGATGTAATGATGACTCGTTGCTGGATGCACTGAGGACCTCTTTCTCTCATTTGGGATTAGCTGTGTATATTACACGCCTGCCTCCAGCACTAAAACATACTCAACAACCTCCTAAACACTAGCGAGCCATTCAGACAGGCAGGATCCCCCCTGTCCTGTGATTAAACGGAAGATGAAAGCTTGGCGGACTCCCCCCTGAGATTTCCGCCACCGTCCACCACCTTTTAATTGGTACACGTACAGTGAGTGCCGCAAACCAAACTCTCACAGAAAGGAGGCGCCCCAATTGCCTGCGCAGGCTCACCACCCCTACAGACAATCCCACCGAAGGCCCAGATTCCCTGATCGCTCTACCGCCGGTGAGATCACAGATCGGATCTGTAGCCAGCGAGCACCTGGGAGGTTAAAACGACGCCGCTGCTGAAAATAAGCAGAAGCGTTGCCTCAAGCTTCCTGCGTGGAGGGCGGCTGCGTTTAGAACACAGCCCCATATGACGTTAGGGGGAAAAGAAGCACATAAATCCACCGTGATGAAAGGGAAAGCGGGATGGGGTCGTGTACCAGACAAGATGGCCATACCGAAGTCACAGCAGGAGCCAAAACTGTCAGGCTCGAGACGGTATCGTTCTCTTATACGGCTTCCTGAAGGAGTTCCCCCTTCCCGCGATTGTTTTAAGGCACATTCAGCCATCTTGGTTCTACTTTTTAAAAGGGATTGTGCTTAAACTTTCATGCCAGACGCTGCAGAAAAAAGGCACCGCTGCTAAAGTAACCATATTGGGGTGAGACAGAGAGCAGGAGATGATAGAGGGAGTGTGTGTGTGTGTGGGTGTGTGTGTGTGTGTGTGAGAGAGAGATGGACAGATTGAAAATGGGAGAGAGAGACAGAGGGTTCTGTCAGACCTGGGCACTGACAGTAAATCTGGATAAGACCAAACTATGGTCTTCCAGGAAAAGATCCAAATCACAGAAAAGTACCACTTCACTTTGGGAGCCAACACCCTGGAGCACACCGCCAGCTACACTTACCGGGGTCTGAGGATTAGTGCTTCACGGAGCTTCAACGTGACAATAAAGGCATTAAGGGACAGAGCACACGGGCCTACTACTCAAATTTAAAAAACGATCTCTAAATTCAACCTCCGGTAAAAAAATATGGCTGAAATTATTTGATAGCATTATCCAGTCCATTCTCCTTTATAGAAGTGAAATATGGGACCCTCTATTATGCGGCAAAAATAAATGATGGGGAAAAGAATCTGAGAAAAAAATCCACCTAGAAATTTGTAAGACTGTGTTACACGTTCACAGAAACGGCCCCAACAATGTGTTCGGCTGATTAGGCTGTTTTCCCCCTTCCCTGTTATCTATTAAAAAATAAACTGGGTTAATTTAAACCAGGTTGACCCACACTGCTACCAGGACAAAGCACTGAAAACCAACCAGCTCTGCCCAGAAAAAAAAAACCCTGGGACAACTGGCCATGGAACTACATTGTGTGCACAGTGCCCAAGACAAAATTACACCAGCGACATTAAAAGAAAATTGACTTAAAGAGAACAGGCCGTGCGATCACTGCAACCTGGCAGAAATGGAGACAGGGGCCCTTACCTTACCTACCCTGATTACCTTCTCATCAGACAGATATTTCCCCAAATTCTCTACCCTGATGAATCGATTTAAAAAACTTCCAGACCCAGATAATTCAAAAATACTTCTTGGTGAGGAGATTACTGCAATAGAGGTGGCAGCTCAGGAAGTCTCTGCCTGCCATAATTTAAGAACGGGTGTGGGCTAAATGTTCTGCTTGTACATATGCACCAAGACAAAGGTTTGAAAATTTGTTCAAATTCAGTTTTTTTTTAAGGTGGGCTGTGTGCGTGTCTGTGGGAGGTGGGGGAGGGTTACTTTATTAGGATTGTTTCCCCCTTCTTGCGAGGGGTTGTTGTTGTCAGATATATATTTAATATTTAATGCACTTGTCATGCAAATAAAGCATATTTGAATTTTGAGGCCGCCTCTGAGTCAATATCAACTGCACTGCCCCTCAATCTGCTAGATGGAGAGGAGAGGGCCACAAGAGAACCACTGTCCACACACCAGTGGGGTCATCTATTATACATCTCTTAGCCTGTCACTGGACATCCGAGAGAGAGAGAGACAGAGAGAGGGGGACAGCTAGAGTGAAAATGGGAGATAGAGAGAGGGAGAGAGAGAGAGAATGTGTGTGGGGCAGGGAGGCAGCTAGAGTGAAAATGGGAGATGGCGAGAGAGAGGGGGGAGATAGAAAGATATGTTTACTGTTTTTGAAACTGCATTGCCAAAAAGCACTTGGAAGTGAAAGCACGAGAGAAAGCAGGGGGATGAAAGAAAGGGAGAAGGATAGAAAGAGACGGAGAGAGAGACCAGGACATGCCATGTTTGATCCCTCAAGCTAAAGTGAGGGTAAAATGAGGAAGAAAAACAGCAAATAAAAAATAAGGACCAGGTGAATCCATCTTCCTGTCAGCATGGACAGCAGGGGAGGGTGGCTACAGTCTAGTGCTCTCTCTAGGGGTCCACTGGGGGCAGCGTTGAGGAACGGAACAGATAAGACATGAAGGAATGGAGTTCAGAAATTGCACAGGTTTGGGGAAAGAAGTATTTCAGAAGGGGGACTGAATTCTACAGAGATATGACCCCCCCTCCAACAGAAAATTACCCCAGGGAGAGTAGAACACCAACCCAGCCAAAGAGAGATCCCCTCCCCCCCAGCAGAATACGGTATCAAAGAGAATAGAACTCCCGCCCCCAACGGAAAACTACTACAAGACTCCAGAGCGGAACTGTCCTCCCCCGATGAGGTTGTAATTCACCTGTGGCCTCTAGTCCCCACAGGGCCCCTCTCTCGTTGAGCACCTCAGATACCCACCGCTGGGAACAGCTGCTTTTCCTCAGTCTCTCTCTCTCTGTCTCTCTGTGGCTCTGTGGCTCTGTGGCTCTGTGGCTCTGTGGCTCTGTGGCTCTGTGGCTCTGTGGCTCTGTGGCTCTGTGTCTCTGTGTCTCTGTGTCTCTGTGGCTCTGTGGCTCTGTGTCTCTGTGTCTCTGTGTCTCTGTGTCTCTGTGTCTCTGTGTCTCTGTCTCTCTCACTCTTCCTCTCTCTTCCCATCTCTGTCTTTTCCAGAAGCCCAGAGGTGTCAATAAGTCTGGTTCTTCTCTGCTTTGTTTGTTTTTATATTCTGTCTAATTCCGGCAAGGTGCTGTCAGCACCACCTTCTCCTTGATCAGCGATTCCATTTGGACGTCTGTAGACTCAAAGGCACCCTCTCCGCCTTCACACTGACAGCAGGTCGGAGTTCACCGCATTGATCTGCTATGCGATCATTAACGTCGATCGACCCGATCACCGAGCGCCTGTCAGTGGTAACACAGCGCTGAGGTATAGCTAATGGTGTTCTGACCAGCCACGGGCAGACCGGAGGTAGAGAGATGAATAAATCCAGAGATGTTAATGCAGGTGTATAATTACACATGAGGGGGGGGGGGCTCTCAGACCGCTAACCTGTCTCCCATGATGCCTAGGGCTTGTTAAGATTTCCGAAAGATTGTGCAAACAAAACCCTGAGGATGCCCTGTGCCTCCAGCTCAGCCTTGGGCACTTTAGCCATGCTTCCATTCCATTGTGTGTGTGTGTGCGTGCGTGTGTATGGTTGTCTGTCTGTACATGGATGTGTGTGTGTCTTTTCTCTACTGTCTGGACATTGACAATGACAATGAGATAACAGTTCAAATGCATGATCTTCTGTTCATGTGTTCACATGTTCTCCATGTCTGACACGGCATCAGAGGGTTTGTTTAGTCGGAGCCAGGAAGTCTCCATCTCCCTCTTGTGTAGCTCCCTCGATGGCGTGAGTCTGGGGCATATACCCATCTGATGTGAACAGAGAGAATTATAGATGCCAGTTCCCCATTAAAGCACAGCAGCTGGCCCTCGGACACAGGAACCAGAGTTGACTGGTTCTAACCGGCTAAGTGAGCATTCCCGCTGGGAATTGGACTACAACGAAATGGCTTGAGTGAATGAGGTCTGTCCAGTTAAATGGACCGTATCCACAAGTTAACCCTGGGGAGGCCGCGTCTTTGAGTCAATGTCAACTGCACTGCCCCCTCAATCTGCTAGACGGAGAGGAGAGGGCCACAAGAGACTCACTGTCCACACACCAGTGGGGTCATCTATTATACATCTCTTAGCCTGTCACTGGACATCCGAGAGAGAGAGAGAGGGGGACAGCTAGAGTGAAAATGGGAAATGGAGAGAGAGAGGGGGAGAGAGAGAGAGAGAGAGAGAGAAAGATGGCAGATGCTGCAGAAAAAACGCATCACTGCTAATGTAACTATATTGGGGTGAGACAGAGAGCAGGAGATGATAGAGGGAGAGTGTGTGTGTGTGTGTGTGTGTGTGTGTGTGTGAGAGAGTGTGAGAGAGAGAGAGAGAGAGATGGACAGAGTGAAAATGGGAGAGAGAGTTCTGTCAGACCTGGGAACTGACAGTAAATCTGGATCAGACAAAAACTATAGTCTTCCAGAAAGAATGCTCAGGGAAACAGCTCACTTTGGGAGCCAACACCCTGAAGCACACCACCAGCTACACTTTCCTGAGTCTGTCGATTAGTGCTTCAACGTGGCAATAAATGCATGAAGGAGAAAAGCATGCAGGGCCTACTAGAGAGAGAGAGAGAGAGGGGAGGGGAAAGAGAGAAGGTAGAGACACAGAGAGAGAACCGGCAAAGAGAGGGAGAGAAAAGAGTGCCAGTGACAGAGAAGGAGATTTCAAAAGTCAATACTGTACAATACATTTTCTTTGGGCAGGGAACAAGGAAATTGCAGGGTTGAAACTACCAACAAAGAGAGCAGAGAAGTGAGAAGTAAGGAGTGAGAGAGGGCTAGAATTCAGCCAACTGGCCACAGCGCAGGAACACCCTGCTACCCCTGGCCTCACCTTTCAGGGTAAATAAATAAAACTCCTTATTCTGCTGTCACCCAAACAACAACAGCTGCAGAAGAACCAGGCTGTGCTAATGAAATGCTGTCAGACCTGGACGCTGGCAGTAAATATGAAGTAGAAAAGAAAAGAATGCCCACACACTGTTTTAATGCTCCCAAAGCATTTCTAATTCTTAGATAGCGACGTTTCAACCCAGCGGGGTCTTCGTCAGGCTGGTTTTTGCCTCACCCACACAAACAGAGAAGAGGTGGATGTGACGTAGTCTTAGTCGGTGATAACACATGAATAAGCGCAATATAAAGACAAGGAAAGAGCTTTAGTAAAACAAGCCTGACGAAGACCCCGCCATGTCCAAACGTCGCCATCTAAGAATTAAAAATACTTTTGGAGCATTAAAACGGTTTTCGTTTTCCTGTTGTACCGTTTTGGCCCAGCACCCGGTACTGCTTAGTACGTATGAAGTAAACACAAAAATAAGACATTTTTTAAACAATCATTTTATCTAACATTATTTTAACCCTTCTTTTTAATTTCTAACAAATTATGAATGCCTAATCGCAACCGTAACCCCATCCCGTCACTGCAACACGCCCCATCGGTTCAGGGGAGCGTAAACTAGCACGCGCGCCGCTCGTCCTCACTCACTCAGCCATCGTGACAGAGGACTGCACAGGCAGGCCGCGGGCCCCAAAATGACCAACCACGTTGCCACTGCACGACGACTGCAGGGAACGCCCTGAAGCTCTCCTTCCTGCGTGACGCTATGGAGAATTGTGTGTCACACTGGGGGACTGCCTGCCTCTGTCGGTCCTGCTAAGGCTTCTGGGCCGAGGGTGGCATCACTGCTCTAGGGACTAGTGATTTAGTTGGACACAGAGGATTGTCTCCAGCTCAATCACGGAGGATGTTTCTTAAAATACCCATATCTGAGCAAATCTTTTAAATTCAGAACAGAAAATCCAATGTTGGAACAATGTTGCGCATACTAAAGGCTTCGCCCACAGTGTTAACAATACTGAATAAGTACGTTTTTTTTTGGCCCCATTTCAACATTTAAACCATTGGCTTGTTATTCCCATCACATTTGACCTTCAACCGTATAAGAAATATAAACGGGTGTCAGATCGGCACACGCATTTGCATTCATATTAGATGTTTGTTTTCTTAAAAAATTGCCAAGTCAACAACAGGGATCAGCGGCCAAAAACATCCCGCCGGTATTAAAGTTGTTTTTGCCGGATGTGGATGGATTTTTTAAATAACTATACGTTCTATTCTGAGGACAATCGAATGCTCGCACCGCACGTCAGGCGGGATGAGAAGCAGAAAGCAACCTTGAGCGCTACTGGGCCCAAACAGCAGTTGATGTGAGACCACTTGGTGAAAGGCAGTAAATTAATGGAACACCACTGGCATAAATGCAGGCTCCGGAGCCCAGAGAGGCTGACACGGGTGGGCCTGCCCAGAGAGTGCTCGCACTGTATTCTGCTGACGTCTGCACTTGGTGGTGACACCAGCTTCCCTCAAATAAAACATTTACCTACAATTTCTCACATTGATGGACATGGAAAAAGCGCCCATCCGCCAAGGGGAAGGGAGGTGCGCAATGATGACAGCACAATATATACACAGCAGCATGCCATGGACTACATGTCTCTAAACACATTTTGTGTTAACTACTCCTTCCCGGTATAAGGTTCATAACTTCATAATAAGTTCATCATTGAAAAAGATGCATAGTTCTGTTCATAAGAGGTGTGTTCGTGTACTGTAGCGCTAGTAGTTAGTACACCTTTAAAATATGTGTGAGAGTGAGTGAGTGAGTGAGTGAGAAAGAGAAATAAAACAATAATATTTGCTTGGTTTATTAATTTCCCAAAAAGCTTCCATTCAATCACTTTACACGATAATGAATTGATTATTTGCATCGGGCAGATGATATGGTCTTGTTGCCTGAATTACAATCTGGATTTGCTGGAACGGTTAGACCTGGGCCCTGGGAGTACAGACAAAACTGACAAACCCGAATTAGACATAACTTTACTAAAGGGACAAATACAACAAACCAGATATACCTAGTTATAGATCAGCTCAGCTGGGAGCTTTGTAAGTGCGAAATAACTTAAAGAGAACGCCTACAGGGCACTTTTTTCAATTAAGAGACAACTCCTGATAGATATACCAATTAGGATTCGAAATCAAAATATTCAAATTGGTTACTGAACCAATTGCACTATATGGCATTGAAACATTGGGTCTGCTTCGCACAGCAAGATTTTGATAAATGGGAAAGACACCAAGCAGAAACACTGCATGCAGAATTCTGCAAAGGCATCCTTCATGCACAGAGCACAACACCTCAGCACAACGCCTCAGCATGTGAGGCAGAATCAGGCCAACCCATGACTAATTAACATCCATAAAAGAGCCACGGAATTTCGGGAACACCCAGGAAGAAGTATTCCCATCTCATCACAGCTGAGCCGAGTCCAAAGAAGAGTCAATGCACTGAACTAATCCTGAGGCTCATAGCACTAACACCTCTTAACACAAAGGAGCCAGAAACTACTGTTCAGCTAAATAATAATACAACACAAGAAGAACTACCCTACTCATTGTCGAGCTCCAACAAAAGCATGAAGCTAAACGACATGCTATCGGCCCCTACAGGGAGAATATACTGTGGCAAACTACCTGACCATGGTGACAACATTTCAATTGAGAAAAGACATTGACAAATTATAGACAGGCCATCACAGGTGGAAATGGGTGCCCAAAGAGGACATGCTGTGCTCACACCGCGCCTAACGATAGATTGAGACAGAGCTGCCCATTCCAACGAGCTGAGAGCTAAAGGAGCTCAAATTAACTGTCCTCTGCAAATCAAAACAGAGGCTTTCCCCAACCCTGCCCTGCCTGAAATTCAAAATATGATCATCTTTGTAGGACAGGAGATGAACTGGGTATTTTTGGTACCACAGTAAATTGGCAGCTACCCATGACTGAGTGACAGCGACTGCTAAGACTGGATTACATAAAACCTCTCCGGTAAGTTGAGGCTTATTCAAATATCCCACATCAGATGTGTGGAGGTGCTGTAACACTGAGTTGAATTTATTTTTGAATATATTTTCCATTTCTGAAAAATTTATAATTGTAGCATTATATTAGCATTATAAATTACTACTATGCCACAGATCTGGACACAGATTTTATCCACCATTCCAATACCTGGACCCAGCTATATAGTGTTGACCAAACACTTGGTGGTGCTATAACAGTACATGTAACTCCCATGGTGGACTACAGAGTGAAGAGTCATGAGGTTGATAACCATGCTTTGCTTGTCTGAGATGTCAAATTGAAGGAGGATGTTGTAGCAATTTGACAGGCTTACAATTGCCATTAAGAATTCAAAACTGAGTGAAAGGGAGAGGATGGGGAATAAAAGAGATGTTCAAAATCTATCATTGTAAATAAATAAATAGAGAGACCAACAGACAGACAGGCAAACAGATAGGCAGGTGGAAAGGAATATAGATATTGATAATATTGACAAAAAACATAGTCATTGAAATGTGTAGAAGTACAGAGACATACCACAAAAGCACAAAAGCTCAATTGAAATGAAATTAGACATTCTATAATAAAAGTTGCTGGAGAGCCTAATCGCATTGCAAGAGTTAACATCAAAACGCCTATCTTTAAAACCCAGAAGAGCCCGTGGCCCTGATATCATCAGGACTAAAATGCTAAAAAGAGCACCGAACTGCAGAAAGCTGTGGTTAAATTATTAATCCTAGAATGAATATTTTCCACAAACCTGAAATCAAGGCCTTAAATCCCCAACATAAATGAGAAAAAGGACATGGTTACAGAGGCATTTGTGTAATCAGCACATTGGGGAAGATATTCTGTATGTGATGCACATTAAAATCGTTCTCCAAATGGCATAATTCATACATCCCTGCCAGAGGGGCGTATGCAAGTAGTTTGCTCTAACCTTTTCATGAAGAGGAAAGCTTTTATTTACCGAGTACATCAGTGATTCCTTTACTTGAGTGAGTAGGAATTGCTGCAGGGGCAACGCACGCACGCACACACGCAGACACACCAACAACAAATGAATCTGCTCCTACCTCAACAAACAACCTGCAAAGCAAAAACAGTCTTTCTGCTATAGCCCACCTGCACGCCAACCACCAAGAGCCTGCGGTTATCCACACCACTTGCTTCGCTTTCTAATTAAAATTCTTTTATCTGCATTTTCACAATATTGTAGCCTCACCTTTGAATGCAGGTGAGTACTGTGGTGTGGGCATTCACTCCCACGTGTCATGCCTGATTAGCTCCCCTGCACTGCTGTGTGCTTGAGATAACGCCAGGTTAAACTACGTATCCCACGATGCAGCTGACCTTTTCCTGAACGGCTGAGCTGCCAAAGCTCATGGAGATTGTGGGACAGGACAGCTTCCTGGTTCTTTCTTCTCCCTTCTCTTCTGACTGCTGTCAGTCAAGACTGCCCAGTTACCGCAGGGCTAGGAAACCTAGGATGTTTATGGTTTTTGCTCCATCCGACCCCCTGAATACATAGTCTTATTAATTATTAGGCTTGCTGGAGGTATTCAGTGCCACCATTCAGGCTTAGGACTCCTAATAAGGGAATTGCTGTGTAGCTCACGCACAAAAAGGATTGGCACAAAAAGCAGAAACGTCTCCGGCACTCCAGGACCACCTACCCCAGAGTTACTGTCATTCTGTATCCACATCTCTCTCCACAGTTCCTAGGATCCACATCGACAGAAAACCCATCAGGTGACTCAAAGTAATGAATCACCCACCTGGGTGATGTCTGGCAGGTGTTTTTGCCATCTTATTTAGCCAATTAAACTGGGAGATGATTAGAGCCTCAGAATGAAAGGGCCAGATGGGATTTTTTTACATGAGAACAGTGTACCACCTACACTTTGCAGTGAGTGTCATGGGACATTTTGAGGCCACAGTGAATCAGGACCTCAATTTAATGACTCGTCTGAAAGACCGAGCTTTGTGCAGCAGTGTCACTAGCACTGCACTACAGTGTTGGCTTTCATTTGGGCCAGAGCAATGGCTCCCCCCTACTGGGCAACACTGCTTCCAACGACAACTGGGTTTTCCCTGGAGGTCTCTTATCCAAGGAGAAAGCAAGCCCAAGCCCAAGCCCACTTCAGCCATCAGGCAGGATAAGTGTGTGCTACAGTGTGGTATAGCTGGACCAATGAGCAGCTCTGGAGTTGCATGCTGTGAGAAAGGTTTATGGTTCTGATCTTAAGAGAATTGAAAGTTCAGAAAATAGTCATTTCCATTTATGACCAGCAGAGGGCTCTCTTACACACTGGATTCCAATGGAGATCCTCTAATCAGGATTGAGAAATTAGAGAAAGACTTTCAGCTCCTAACTAATTCACACACACACACACACACACACACACACACACACACACACACACAGATGCACACACGCACGCACACGCACACACGCACACAAATGACAGAACTTTCAGCATCAGTTTGGTTTCCACACTAAAAACATGCCAATCATTAACAATTTATCACACAGCTCATAAGAGGAAGCAGCGTAAGAGGAAAATACTTCAGAGCCTGTGCATCTCAGCCCTGCTTCTGTCTGCCAGCTCCAATCACATGACAGGCGCTCCCCGTACATGGTGGTAAAGGTGTTAAATCCCCATGAAGGTCGCTCAGCTCAAACTTTAGAAGAATATATTTGTCTCTGCCTACAATGGGAACCGCAGAGGCAGGCTTATAATGAAGGGGACGATACAATCTAAGTCACAGTGAAGCTGTTGAGGCAAGTTACAGGGCTGTGGCTGTAAGAACTGAACAGGAAGGGAGTATGACAGGTGAGTAAAGAGGAACTCTGGGGGAGGGTGCTGTGGATTAGACTTCTTCATTACACAGACCCCCCAACATTCCCTGTCATAGCTGCAGTGGAGCATTACTGAAGGACACAACTGTAGCTGCCTGAGGCACAGTGTGAGAAAGAAATTGTGTGCTTGAGTGACAGTGGTATGTGTGTGTGTGTGTGTGTGTGTGTGTGTGTATGTGTTTGTATAGTGTGTGTGAGAGTGTGTGTGTGTACAGTGTGTGTGTGTATGTAAGTGAGTGAGTGAGTGTGTGAGTACAGTGTGTGTGTGTATGTAAGTGAGTGAGTGAGTGAGTGAGCAAGTGTGTGTGTATAGTGTGTGTGTGTGTGCATGTGAGTGTGTGTGAGTGTGTGTGTATAGTGTGTGTGTGTATGTAAGTGATTGAGTGAGTGAGTGTGTGTGTGTGTGTATAGT